>OY744481.1:78412068-78683918 GCA_963556165.1 Tipula helvola
CGGAGGTCTGTTGGCAGCCTCGCATGATGCGGCAAGGGAACACATGGTTAAACCACCATACCCGCCTTTACTTCAATAATGTCCACTAGTCCAAACAAAAACTAACCCCAATTGGTGACCCATGACATTAACTACTACGGCTAGAGGTCAATTTATTTTTTTTTTGAAAAAAGCTTAGAGTGTAGCCATATGCTACCCTAAGCTACTTCATATTGCTTTCACTATCCCTTCCTAGTTGCAATTAGCAATTCACGATTTGGGTGCATTAGCCCCACCATAAATTCGTTTCATACTAACTTTGAGCAATTAGCTCACAATTCTTTCAACCCATGCAGCTAACAAGATCTTACTTGTGGGTACCTTTACCCACAAATGAGTACAATTTTTGCTGCGGTTCCAGGTTGTAGTATTAATTCAAATAAGGTAACCTTTCTTTTAAAATTCCGAAAAAAAAAAAAAATATGGTTGTAACACAGAAAAATTATTTATTGACACAAAAAAAATGTATACCTCCCAACGTACCCGACCACACCTGCGCTACTGTTATCCTGATTCCCGTTTATCCTGTTAATTTGTAATACAGGTACTGCGGTGATGTCCTCTTGCGGTCCAAATTTCCTTAATTAATGATGCTGGGGATTTCCCATATGATTCGTTTTTCCGATCCGCTTTAAATTGGGTTCCTTGACGCAATGGTCCGTATTATTTGATGAAATTCCTTCCTGTGGTTTTTTTTTTGTCCTTTTTATGGAATACCACGACGATACAAATAATATGGTCACACAATATGCATGAAACGCTTGAGGTTTCAAAGTATATCTTACACTTAATGTACGTGGATTTTTAACCGAAACACTTATTCGTTACACTTATTTATTTTGAATTCGTCCGGAACTTGTATTAATTTTGGGCTTGTATCTCGCCTAAAATTTTTATTATATATTTTTTTTTTTAATTTTTATTTTTTTGTTCGTTTGACAGTTTAATTTTCTTTATTTTTTTTTTTACTTGATTTGTCAAATACTAATCCCCGACTGACTTTTTTTTTCCATCTTCGACGCTTCCAAATCGCCACTTCTCGTTTTTCTCGATAACACCATCGCGCTTAACATATAAATGTGTCCGACACTCGTACTATCTACAACTATAACCCTCGGTTGCGAACACAATAGTAAGTGGGCAATTTAATTATACCTAACTTCATGCTTATTGTTATTTTTTTGTTTAAAATGACATATCGGGTACGCCATGAAAATTGAAAATAAAAATTAAGTATAATTAAAATTAATCTATTGTGATTAGAATTGTGTTTTTTTTTAAAAATAATTTATATGATATCTGTTCTACGACCAGGTCGTAACAAACTCTCACTTCAAGTTTCCCGTGAGAAATCTCGGAAAATTCGATTTTCCAAAAATCATTAGAAAATTTGTATAAAATCAGCCTCTAGAGTGTTATGTCTGGAGATGTATTTTATTGATGTGACTTGGTAATAGCTATCGCAGGAAAAACATTCACTTCAAGTTTCCCGTGAGAAATCTCGGAAAATTCGATTTTCCAAAAACCATTAGAAAATTTGTATAAAATCAGCCTCTAGAGTGTTATGCCTGGAGATGTATTTTATTGACGTGACTTGTCAATAGTTATCGCAGGAAAAACTCTCACTTCAAGTTTCCCGTGAGAAATCTCGGAAAATTCGATTGTCCAAAAATCATTAGAACATTTGTATAAAATCAGCCTCTAGAGTGTTATGTCTGGAGATGTATTTTATTGATGTGACTTGGTAATAGCTATCGCAGGAAAAACATTCACTTCAAGTTTCCCGTGAGAAATCTCGGAAAATTCGATTTTCCAAAAACCATTAGAAAATTTGTATAAAATCAGCCTCTAGAGTGTTATGTTTGGAGATGTATTTTATTGATGTGACTTGTCAATAGCTATCGCAGGAAAAACATTCACTTCAAATTTCCCGTGAAAAATCTCGGAAAATTCAATTTTCCAAAAATCATTAGAAAATTTGTATAAAATCAGCCTCTAGAGTGTTATATTTGGAGATGTATTTTATTGATGTGACTTGTCAATAGCTATCGGAGGAAAAACATTCAATTCAAGTTTCCCTTGAGAAATCTCGGAAAATTCGATTTTCCAAAAATCATTAGAAAATTTGTATAAAATCAGCCTCTAGAGTGTTATGTCTGGAGATGTATTTTATTGATGTGACTTGGCAATAGCTATCGCAGGAAAAACATTCGCTTCAAGTTTCCCGTGAGAAATCTCGGAAAATTCGATTTTCCAAAAATCATTAGAAAATTTGTATAAAATCAGCCTCTAGAGTGTTATGTTTGGAGATGTATTTTATTGATGTGACTTGGCAATAGCTATCGCAGGAAAAAAATTCAGTTTAAGTTTCCAGAGGAAAATCTCGGAAAAAATTAAAAACATTCCAGCCGAAAGTAAAAAATAAAAAGAGGCTGATATTTATTTTTTACTTCCGGCTGGAAGGCTTTTCATATTTTCCGAAATTTCCCACGGGAAACTTGAAGTGCATTTTTTTCCTGCGATAGCTATTGACAGGGCACATCAATGTAATCCATTTTCAGACATAACACTCTAGAGGCTGACATTTTTTTTAGTTTCAGCTGGAACGTTTTTCAAGTTTTCCGAGATTTACTGCGATAGCTTACAAGTCACATCAATAAAATACATCTGAGTGTAATGTCTGACACTCTAGAGGCTGATTTTATACAAATTTTCTAATGGTTTTTGGAAAACCGAATTTTCCGAGATTTCTCACTGGAAACTTTTTTTTTCATATTTATTTATTTATTGAATCTTTCATACGAAAATAACAAGAAGTTATCAAATCTTAAATGCTAGTATACTTAAGTAAATCTGCGGGAGCAGAATTTACGTGCTATCAATAATTAATTAATTAATACTTTGTGATGTCACAGCCATCGTTTTCTTCTTTAATCGTGACGACAAATGTATATCTTTTACATTTCTCGCCAGCATATTCGGATGAGATAATAGTTTCCCTGCATAGTTCATCCACATTTTTAGTAATTTGTCTTTGACAGTTAGGATGCTAATAAGGTCATTATGAATATTATTGTTTTTTACAAACCAGGGTGCCCCTGTAATCATTCTGAGAATTTTTGACTGTATTCTTTGAACAATATCAATATTTGAATTTGAAGTTGATTGCCATAATTGACAATCATTGATGTTGTTGTAATCATTGTGTTATACAGGAGAAGCTTGTATTCTAAATCAAGGGTTGAGTATTTGCCCATCAACCAGTGCATTTTATCCACTTTTAATTTGATATGGCCTCGTTTCATTTCAATATGTTTTCGCCAGGATAATCGTCGGTCTAGACGGACGCCTAGGTATTATGCTTCGACCGGTGGACACGTAAGCTTATTTAAAGTGAATGTTATGTGAGTCGATTTCTCTTCATTGACCTTTATCCTCCATTTTTTTAGCCAGATTTCGATGCCATCTATATGTTGTTGCAGGGTTGTGGACCCTGTTTGTGGATTTTTATGAGTAAATACGATTGCTGTGTCATCAGCGAAAGTAGACGTCATAATTTTCGAAGATGTTGGTGGATCAGAAGTGAAAATTAAATACAAGATTGGGCCAAGCACACCGCCTTGTGGTACTCCTGCCAGGACGTTTTTCTCGCCCGATTTAGAGGTATTGTGTTTTACATAAAATCTGCGATTTGACAAATATGACTGATAAGTTGGTAGATTTCTGGCAATTTAAAATTAATTTTATAAAGCAACCCCTCGTGCCAAACTTTATCGAATGCCTGAGCAACATCCAAGAAAACTGCTGAGCGGTGCACTTGCTCAATAGTTCCATGCTCGGCTCTAAAACCAAATTGATGATTAGGCATGATACAGCGAAGGCTTTAGCTTTTTCCTAGTCACTTCTAACCCAGTCATCGTTGGGCAGACGAATTGGCGGGTTTGGTTGCTGAGGCCGTTTAAGGTATTTAGTGGCCTTCCTTAATGAATAGTTTGTGTCAGAGTGGGGAGATAGCGGCTTAAGGTAGTTCTGCAAAAATCTATTTCATTTTTTTGGAGTAGGCTTTGCAGTTTATTTTTGGCCTGGTTAAAGTTGTATTTTGCATTAGGCGATCGATTTGTTTGCCATATGCGTCTTAAGCGGCGTTTCTCTGTTAGCAATTTTTCTATTTCAGCGAATGTTATGTTGTGCATATTATTTTTGCTGTTTTGTTTAGGCGAGGAATAGCTGCGTTGATCAGTAACAGATTAAAATTTTCCATTGCCATATTTATATCGTTTGTCGTCTCCAGTGTAGATGTCAAATCGATATGCGAACTGATGTACATCTTGAATTTCAACCAGTTAGTGAAGTTGTTCGTTAGGAAGTTGATTGTAGGATATGGCTTTTGGTCAGTCCCGTAATGTAGTAAGACCGGAGAGTGGTCAGAAGATAATTCTGAGAGTGGTTTGGCCTCGATCATTTCGTAATGATTTACCTCAATAACATTCATTAATTGACGTCCTCTTGGAGTAGTCATTCTTGAACCCCAGTAGGTATGTTTAGCATTAAAGTCTCCGGCGACTATAAAGCGCTGACCCAGAGTTGCAAAAAACGTTTTATAGATATCTGCCGAAATGTTTTTATTTGGAGGGCAACATATTGAATATATGACTAAAGTTTCTTTGTTGGTTAAATGGGTTTCAGAGACCAGCATCTAATCAATTTCGTCTTGTGCAAGAAAATGTTGTAATTCTAGTTTGTGTTGGCTTATACCGTTTGCGTTCCAGTGACATATCTTCAGATAACTTATCCAAGACATTCAAGTTTCTGGATGATAATGGTTTGATTTTGCAGCATTGCTTGTAGCATATTTTGCATTGTTGTCATTAACTGCATCATCAGTTGCATACAGTTTTTCAGGTTAGGTTCAGCATTTGAGGATTTACCACTGAGAACGCTTGTATATGTTGGTTTCCCGGCTGATGTTCTGGGCGAACGAGATTCATTCGGCGCATCCGCAGGTATTTTATTCTGCGTATACGAAGGTGTATTATTCTGCGCATCAGGTGTAGTTTTATACTGCTGCCTGGAGCGTGAAATTTAAATTAATAAAACGAGAGTAAAAATACACCAAAAGTATTTAAAACCTATTTGTTTGCTTCATTCTGCCGATTGAATACAACAAAATTAGGTTTGTCTGGGCTAATAAAAGCATAATAAAACTATAACGTAAACTTTCCATTTTAGATAACATTAATTGTAATACATACGAGTATGTAAGTATGTAGAAAATCAAAATTAACTGCCTGTAGGAATGGCTGGGGATTCTAAATTATCTGTTTCTTATACAGCATTCACGTAAACACCGACAAAAACAGAAAATATTCAAAATAAATTACATTTAAATGAAATTTTCCGAACGATAAAAACAACTTTGCACAACTTACACCGCAACATTTTAATTTTTATATTTCTCCCCGCATCAAAATAAATTTCATTGCGAGCGCAAACAAACCACCATATACAATAAACGCATAGGTGGGAACTTCCTGAAACAACTCATATTTCAAATTAACATAAAATTAAGTCAAAAGTAAATGTAAAGAAATAAAAACAAAAAGTTAAAACTCTTTTTTGTGTACCTACTCTCTGAAATACGTTCTACAAGCTCATACATAAAAGCGTAATTATATACCTAGCAACATACAAACACAAATAATAAAAAAAAAAGTTTGCAAAAGCTCACATATCTCTTCGAAGCCACGTTTCTTTTTTTTAAATTATGTTTTTACATAAAATTATGGTTAATTGAAAATGTAATTTAAAATAGATTTAGTTATAGAACTGGTATTTATACGTATATACATAATATTCAGACTTTTATTGTGTAAACATCGAAAACTATATTTTTGGGTTTACAAAACAACACCAAAAAACTATGCTGCCACAGCATTCGTTTATAATATATGTGTGCTTAATATGTGTGTACCACTTATTTTATGTTCATTTCCTTCTGATGTTGGAACATAAAATTTCAATTTCCGAATTTCTTAGACAACAGCACAATATAAATTTTTTTATGCTATTGTTATCTTATTGAAACTATATTGTTGTTGTTTTTATTTTTATTTTTTATTTTCGTGTCGTCTCTCGAAGCTTTTTTCACATTACTTTGATTTATTGTTTTGTTTTTGATAATATCATTTTAGAAAAATGAAAAAAAAAAAAAAAAGTTTGTCTTAACAATTTTCTAAACTTCCATTATTTTTTGTTGTTGTTGTCATTTTGTTGTTGTTGTTGTGTTATTATATTTAATATAAGAAGAGCTCACAGTTTTGTTTATCAATTTTTGTCAAAATTTTTGTGTGGTTCGGCAATATAATTTTGATAGCAGCAAGTATTTTTTAGATGGGGGTTTTCATTTTCATTCGAGTTTGATGTGGAAAACTTATGATGATTTTTAAATTAAATGTGTACGGGTTGGTTTTGGGAAACTTTGTTTGTCATACGTTAAACAAAGGTTAATAAAATAGGCGCCGGGTGATTTATTAGCAAGATTTTGGAGATTATTACATCATATTTCGTTTGGAAACAGTTTTTAGGTTGTGTTATGACGCACAGGAAAGAAGAAATGAATTATTGCTTTGTTTGCGCGAGTTAAACGAGAGATTTTCTGTTTTATTGGTTATAATACTGATGGCATAACTATTATTTAAATTAAGCCCAAGGACTTCCAGTTTGTTATATACTCGAGTTCCTCGCTTATCTTTCGTGTGCATTATACTGAATTGGTATGGTTTGTTGCTAAATCATGGTCAGTAATTCAAATTTTTGTTTTTTCCACTATAACTTATTTGGATAAGTATTGTAATAGTGAGAACAATTTGGTACCAGATTTTTACAAATATTGATAGTTTTACTTGAAATTTTGCACAAAGATTGATTTTAATAATAAGCGGTTTGTGTTAACTTTTGGTAATTATTAAAACGATTTATTTGTTTTTTTATACCCTGTAACGACCGGCGCTGCAAACGGCGTTCCAAGTTTGTTGGTTTTAGACCCATGGAGTACTGAATTTATTTTGTTTTGTTATCTATACATAATTCAATTCAGGGGAGTTTATTTTGCATTGTCCCGTTCCAATATTTTGGGTGGGATGGGTCTTTGTATTGTTGATCTATAAATATCAAGGCATCCCAAATGAATCGTGCATTCTTTTTAAGTGAAGCTAGTTCAAAAAATTTATGAATAAATCGCCGTTAATAACCTATTAAACCCAGAAAAGATTTTATTTCTTTTTGATTTTTTGGAGTTGGGTAATTTTGAATGACTTCTACTTTCGAGGGATCTGGGTTATTGCGCAGTTAGTAATTATGTGGCCCAATTAACAAATTTCTTTACGAATTAAGTAACATTTTTTTGGCTGCAGCTTTAAGTTAAATTTGCGAAAAGTTTGGAAAATTTCAATTAGCTTTTTGTTATGGTCCATAAGATTGTAATCGTAGATTACCACATCGTTCAAGTACACAAAGCATTTCAGCCCATTTAAACCTATAATTCGTTATACGCTGAAATGTTGTGAGTGCACTCTTCAGACCAAAAGATATTCTTGTAAAATGGTCGTGCCCGGTTTGGATGCTAAAGGCAGTTTTCCCTTTATCGTTGTCACTAAGTGGAATTTGATGGTATCCTTCTGCCAAATCCAAAGTTGTAAAATAAACGGAATCAGCCAACTGTTCCAGAATCTCAGTTATGTTTGGCAATGGAAAAACATCATTTATGGTTACGTAATTTAAATGGCGAAAATCTACAACGATGCCAACATTTGCATCTATCGCTTGATCTTTTGGGAACGACAAGTAAAGGAGAGTTAAATGGACTGGTACTGTTTTCAATTACACCACTTTCAAGCTTTTTAGCAACTTGATAATTAATTTCAGATTTGGTTGAGTAAGAAAGACGATACGGTTTAATATGAATTGGCTGGGCGTCGGGTTTTAATTAGTCCCCGGCTAAATGAAATATATCGTTGGACTCTCTTCTAATATTTCTAATCTAATCATTTGACCAAGGATTTAATGTATAAATGTAATAATTTTCTGATATTCTTGGTTTAATGTATAAATCATATAAACTGACTGGCTAATTGATCGTATTAATAACACTTACTGTGTACCAAATGTTCGACTTGGTATTACGATTTCGGGGTTATTGGAACAAAGATTTATATCTATATTTAGAACTTAATGTTATCTATATTTATAGGTAATTGGATCAAGTTCCTTGAGTAATCTATTTTACACTTATTTTTTCGCAGGTTATCACTTTCAATAATATTAGCACAATTTATAGGGAATTCGTTTGGTACAATATGGAAATCATTTGGCGTTATTTGATTCGGAATATACATTTTAGAAGTACACACTGCAAGGGTTTCACTAGATTCTGCAGTAATGCCTTTGACAGTTAATTTTACGTTATGGAAACAAGGAAGGTCCGGCTTGATCAATCCATTTTTGATAACACTAATCTCCGCCCCTGTATCAACTAAAAAGAGTTGACATTCGTGTAAAATCTCAAGATTAAGTTTTACAAATTTTATATTGTCATTATGGAAGTTAAGTGTAAAACGAAATATTTTGCTTGCTTTGACATCGTTTATAAAATTGTTTGTGTAATGAGTGTGATCAGAATTTAGAATTCGACGGATTTTTTCCAATATTTTGGTTCCTCGTTTGATTTGACCTTTAACGAGTTCGGCAAATGCTGATATGAAGACCGAATTTTTTGCATTATGTGCATGGATAAACAATTTGATTAATTCGTGGAGAAACATTATTATTAGAAAAGTGTGGAGTTTGTGGAAAAGTTCATGTAGAAATTGGCCTATTGTTTTTGTAGGTTGAATTTGATGAATTATTTCAGAATTGTACAAGATTGGAATTACGATTAAAATAATACAAAGTTATGTCCAGCTTTAAAGCAAATTTGGCATTTGATTGATTGATTCTTAGAAACGAAAGGTTGATTAGCTTTAAGAGTATGAGATCGATTCAAAATTTCTTCTTCAATACTTTTGGCAATTGCACGCCGTCTTCAAATGCGCGTAAATCTGTTTTAATATTTATATTTTTCATGTAAACGGCAAGACGTTGACGAGCTTGTACGAGATCTATCTTAAAACTGAGCTTATAAAACAATTCTCGGACCGACGAACAGATTTAGAGATACGTCGCGGCATTGAGTCTAAGAAACAAAGACCACATGAAAAATTTATTGATTTCTACAACACGCAATATTATCAATGTCCTTACAAATGGAAAATCGTATGTCAGATGCAGAAATTATTTTTGTATTAACACAAAATATGTGTCCGGTCCTGCAAGATCGACTTGCGGTAGCACAATTCAACACACTTGATGAGCTAGTTCGCCAGTGTGTCGCATACGAAGATACGTGGACACGAAACCGAATTGTACCCGAAATGTATTGTGAGTCGCGTAAACATATTAGTGAAATTGAAGTAGCACAGCAACCTCCAGAACTTCCGGATAGTTATCAGACGAACATTCCTCACCTTCAACCTATGTCAACACCGATGAACACCAATTTTAATAATCAATTTATTATAGTCAGAACACCCCAATTTATGAAAATCAGTCACCCAATGCTATAGACCCACTGCATTGTTGGAACTGTGGACAAACTGGTCATTATTTTAAAAATTGTAGTCATAATATTTTGCATACATTTTGTTTTGGATGTGGTACACCCAGAGTCATTAAGACCAATTGTCCAAACTGCAACATGATTTGGGGAAACTTGCGGAAGGGGGTGGACATTCCACAGATGGTTCCCCCCGTAACACAAACATCCCAACCGAACCAACAAAAAAACTCCGGATATCGTTCAATGTTGAAACGCCCTTAAATGATAAATACAGTTTATTAAAATTTTCCCATGCTAAAGCCAAATACCACACATGCTCTAATCGATTACAACGCATTTCCCGATCGATCGACTATTTTCGAAGAAGAAGAAGATCATACAAATCTCAGTTAATAGAATCACTTGTAGTAGACACCGCGGATGGACGGCCTTATGCCGAAGTCGAGATACTAGGTAAAAAGATACGAGGATTGTTAGATACTGGTGCAAATGTGTCCTTACTTGGTAAAAATTGTGAAGAAGTTCTGAAAGACCCAAACGTTCATTTCAGTCATCTTCCCTCCTCAGCAAAAACTGCAAAGGGAAATGTGGACCAAATAATTGGCCATATCATAATCCCGGTTAAATTTGCTGGGCAAATCAAATTGTTAACATTACATTTGGCTCCTAATCTGAAACAAGAGTTGTATCTTGGCGTTGATTTTTGGCGATCGTTCCATTTGAAAATTACGTATCACTCTAGGGTAATTGATTTTTTCTAATCCATCTTTAATCTCTTTTCCGAACGAAACATCTGAAGTAAACCAGTCGGACACAGAATCCATGTTACATAAATTGTCACCAATCCAGCAACAACAGTTTTAGATAGTCAAGAATCAGTTTCCTTCGTCCACTGTACTTGGGCTGAGTCGAACGCATTTGGTAAAACACTTTGTTGATGTTGGTGATGCCAAACCCATCTCAAACAACGCTTTTATGCGGTCTCTCCGGCAGTCGAAGCTGAAACTGGCATAGAGCTTGATCATATGCTTGCAATAGGTGTTATTGAGGAAAGTGTTAGCTCGTGGAGTTCCCCGATGGCTAGGGTTCGCAAAGCAGATTGTAAGTTCCGATTGTGCTTAGACGCAAGAAAAGTAAATTCGGTGACGGTGAAAGACGCGTATCCTTTGCCGCTCATCGATGGGTTGCTTGGTCGTTTAAACAATACAAAATTCATTTCAAGTATTGATTTGAAAGACGCCTTGTGGCAGATCCCATTAGATGAGGGGTCAAGGGATAAGACGGCTTTCACTGTTCCAGGAAGATGTGTCGCCTCATGCATCGGGTGATACCACACGAGCTACACTCCCAAGTATTTGTTTACCTAGATGATCTGCTGATCGCTGCGGAGAAGTTTGAAGAACATCTGAGTTTATTAAGTAAAGTTGCTGGATTATTAAAGAAAGCTGGGCTGACTATCAATGTGACGAAAAGCAAGTTTTTGCTCCGAGAAATTCGATATCTCGGATAAGTTGTGGGATACGGTGTTCTTAAACTGGATTCTTCTAAAGTAGCTGCTATTACCTCCTACCCAGTTCCAAGAACCGTTCGACAACTCCGAAGGCTTCTGGGCATGATCAGATGGTATAGACGATTTATACATAGATACGCCGACATAGCAACTCCACTTACCAATCTATACTTCGGAAAAATCGGTGGTTTGAGTCGAATGACATGTCCCAGGCATCTTTTAAAGAACTAAAAACTGCTCTGTCTACTGCTCCCGTTTTGTGTAATCCCGAGTGGACTCAGCCGTTTTTCATCTGTGATGCCTCTTCGTCTGGGGTGGGAGATGTCTTATTCCAAAGGTCTTCCAGTGGCGATGAACGTCCTATTAGGAATCTTTCTCAAAAACTCAATGCAGCACAACGCAATTATAGTGTTACCGAATTGGAATGCTATACGGCTGTGTTGAGTGTTGAGAAATTTAGGCAATATGTAGAGGGTACTCTTTTACCATTATCACGGATCACGCAAGTTTGAAGTGGTTAATGAGACAAAGAGAGCTCTCTGGACGTCTCGCGCGCTGGAGCCTCAAACTGCAAGGATTCAACTTTACGATTGAATATCGTAAAGGTAAAGACAACATCGTGCCCGACGCTCTGTCACGTCAATCGGAAGCGCTCACTCTTGATGAAATTTTGGTTGACGATTCGTCATTTCTTGATCGTGACATCATTTATTTTCAACACACCGATTATCTTAAACAAATAAATTTGATCCAATCTAATCCTGATCTCAAAACTAACCTTCGCATCATTAATGGTAAAATACTAATTCTTCCAAAACCAGATCCAGATATAACTTCCGATATTTCATCGTGGAAAATACTTGTTCCTGATAATCTTATCCCTATCTTAATGGAAAGATTTCGTTCGGCGCCAAACGCTGCCCATTTAGGAGTACGTAAAACTTTGGAAGTTATAAGAAGATTTTATCATTGGCCGAAAATGGCTCTCGATGTCCATAATTTTGTTGCAAACTGTCAGTTGTGCAAGTCAAGTAAGGCTTCAAATATCATAACTCGCATAACTTGCCCTCCAATGGGTCAATACACAGAAATTTCGCGCAGTTTTCAACGTCTCTATATAGATTTCATGGGACCCTATCCTCGTTCGAAGTTGGGAAACACGTACCTGTTTGTTGTATTAGACCACTACAGCCGATTCGTGCTGCTTGAACCAATGCGAGATGCAACGAGTAAAAATGTAATTAAGTTTCTGGAAAATCGAGTTCTAAATGTTTATTCCGTACCAGAACAAATTTTCAGCGACAATGGCAAGCAATTCACTTCCAAGACTTTCCTGGAATTCTTGACTAAACACGGCATCAAACCAATTTGAACGCCTAAATATTCTCCGCAAGCGAATGCCTCGGAACGGGTTAACCGTAGTATATTGTATGCCATTCGTTCCTATATTCAAGACGATCATACTACCTGGGATGTAAACATTCACTCGATTGCTGCAGCATTGCGTAATGCAGTACATGAAAGCACAGGACATTCACCCTTCTTTATAATCTTCGGTCAACAATATATTTGTCATGGATCGCAATACCAGATACTTCGGGAATTAAATAGTTTGGAAGACCACGAAATTCAATTGCCACATGTGGATTTGTTGTCTGTTGTACAAAGAACCGTGCTAGAGAATTTGCGAAAAGTTCATAAACAGCATTCTCACAGGTATAATTTAAGGACTAGACAAAGAAAATTTTGTAAAGGCCAACGAGTGTTTGTTCGAAACTTTTGTCAAAGTGCAGCGGCGCACAAATTTTCGGCTAAGCTTGCTCCAAAATTCAAGGTAGCGTTCATAAAGGAACCCGTGGGCTTCGTCGCGTTTAAACTCGTGGATGAAAAAGGTCACTAAGGTCACAGGTCACTATTGTTAACACTAAATATGCGACATGAAACGTTTAACCTTTAAAGCCGCAAGTATTTGATTATTTATCATATTAGATTTGACAACAACACGGTATAATTTAGGATTTTGACAACAACAAAATCTCAAACTGATTTCATTGAATATTTAATGTATAATGGGTATTTTTAAGAAATGGTTTGAGCTGAAAATAATTATTTAGAGTTTAACTGAATATAATTAAATCATTGTTTTGTTTATGCTTTTTCTAAACTTAAAAGCTCACAAAGCTCTGTATAATATTCTAGAACCAAACTGACATTATTGTTAACACTAAATATGCGACATGAATCTTTTAACCTCTAAAGCCGCAAGTATTTGATTATTTAATAGATTTGACAACAACACGGTATAATTTAGGATTTTGACAACAACAAAATCTCAAACAGATTTCATTGAATATTTAATGTATAATGGGTATTTTTAAGAAATGGTTTGAGCTGAAAATAATTATTTAGAGTTTAACTGAATATAATTAAATCATTGTTTTGTTTATGCTTTTTCTAAACTTAAAAGCTCACAAAGCTCTGTATAATATTCTAGAACCAAACTGACATTATTGTTAACACTAAATATGCGACATGAAACGTTTAACCTCTAAAGCCGCAAGTATTTGATTATTTAATAGATTTGACAACAACACGGTATAATTTAGGATTTTGACAACAACAAAATCTCAAACTGATTTCATTGAATATTTAATGTATAATGGGTATTTTTAAGAAATTGTTTGAGCTGAAAATAATTATTTAAAGTTTAACTGAATATAATTAAATCATTGTTTTGTTTATGCTTTTTCTAAACTTAAAAGCTCACAAAGCTCTGTATACTATTCTAGAACCAAACTGACATTATTGTTAACACTAAATATGCGACATGAAACGTTTAACCTTTAAAGCCGCAAGTATTTGATTATTTATCATATTAGATTTGACAACAACACGGTATAATTTAGGATTTTGACAACAACAAAATCTCAAACTGATTTCATTGAATATTTAATGTATAATGGGTATTTTTAAGAAATGGTTTGAGCTGAAAATAATTATTTAGAGTTTAACTGAATATAATTAAATCATTGTTTTGTTTATGCTTTTTCTAAACTTAAAAGCTCACAAAGCTCTGTATAATATTCTAGAACCAAACTGACATTATTGTTAACACTAAATATGCGACATGAATCGTTTAACCTCTAAAGCCGCAAGTATTTGATTATTTAATAGATTTGACAACAACACGGTATAATTTAGGATTTTGACAACAACAAAATCTCAAACAGATTTCATTGAATATTTAATGTATAATGGGTATTTTTAAGAAATGGTTTGAGCTGAAAATAATTATTTAGAGTTTAACTGAATATAATTAAATCATTGTTTTGTTTATGCTTTTTCTAAACTTAAAAGCTCACAAAGCTCTGTATAATATTCTAGAACCAAACTGACATTATTGTTAACACTAAATATGCGACATGAAACGTTTAACCTCTAAAGCCGCAAGTATTTGATTATTTAATAGATTTGACAACAACACGGTATAATTTAGAATTTTGACAACAACAAAATCTTACACTGATTTCATTGAATATTTAATGTATAATGGGTATTTTTAAGAAATGGCTTGAGCTGAAAATAATTTTTTAAAGTTTTACTGAAGATAATTAAATCATTGTTTTGTTTATGCTTTTTCTAAACTTAAAAGCTCACAAAGCTCTGTATAATATTCTAGAACCAAACTGCCATTATTTTTAACACTAAATATGCGACATGAAACGTTTAACCTCTAAAGCCGCAAGTATTTGATTATTTATTAAATTTGACAACAACACGGTATAATTTAGGATTTTGACAACAACAAAATCTCACACTGATTTCATTGAATATTTAATGTATAATGGGTATTTTTAAGAAATGGTTTGAGCTGAAAATAATTATTTAGAGTTTAACTGAAGATAATTAAATCGTTGTTTTGTTTATGCTTTTTCTAACTTAAAAGCTCACAAAGCTCTGTGTACTATTCTAGAACCAAACTGACATTATTGTTAACACTAAATATGCGACATGAAACGTTTAACCGTTACAGCCGCAAGTATTTGATTATTTAATAGATTTGACAACAACACGGTATAATTTAGGATTTTGACAACAACAAAATCTCACACTGATTTCATTGAATATTTAATGTATAATGGGTATTTTTAAGAAATGGTTTGAGCTGAAAATAATTTTTTAAAGTTTAACTGAAGATAATTAAATCATTGTTTTGTTTATGCTTTTTCTAAACTTAAAAGCTCACAAAGCTCTGTATAATATTCTAGAACCAAACTGACATTATTGTTAACACTAAATATGCGACTTGAAACGTTTAACCTCTAAAGCCGCAAGTATTTGATTATTTAATAGATTTGACAACAACACGGTATAATTTAGGATTTTGACAACAACAAAATCTCACACTGATTTCATTGAATATTTAATGTATAATGGGTATTTTTAAGAAATGGTTTGAGCTGAAAATTAATATTTAAAGTTTCACTGAAGATAATTAAATCATTGTTTTGTTTATACTTTTTCTAAACTTAAAAGCTCACAAAGCTCTGTATAATATTCTAGAACCAAACTGACATTATTGTTAACACTAAATATGCGACATGAAACGTTTAACCTCTAAAGCCGCAAGTATTTGATTATTTAATAGATTTGACAACAACACGGTATAATTTAGAATTTTGACAACAACAAAATCTCACACTGATTTCATTGAATATTTAATGTATAATGGGTATTTTTAAGAAATGGTTTGAGCTGAAAATAATTATTTAAAGTTTAACTGAAGATAATTGAATCATTGTTTTCTTTATGCTTTTTCTGAACTTAAAAGCTCACAAAGCTCTGTATAATATTCTAGAACCAAACTGACATTATTGTTAACACTAAATATGCGACTTGAAACGTTTAACCTCTAAAGCCGCAAGTATTTGATTATTTAATAGATTTGACAACAACACGGTATAATTTAGGATTTTGACAACAACAAAATCTCACACTGATTTCATTGAATATTTAATGTATAATGGGTATTTTTAAGAAATGGTTTGAGCTGAAAATAATTATTTAAAGTTTAACTGAAGATAATTGAATCATTGTTTTCTTTATGCTTTTTCTAAACTTAAAAGCTCACAAAGCTCTGTATAATATTCTAGAACAAAACTGACATTATTGTTAACACTAAATATGCGACTTGAAACGTTTAACCTCTAAAGCCGCAAGTATTTGATTATTTAATAGATTTGACAACAACACGGTATAATTTAGAATTTTGACAACAACAAAATCTCAAACTGATTTCATTGAATATTTAATGTATAATGGGTATTTTTAAGAAATGGTTTGAGCTGAAAATTAATATTTAAAGTTTTACTGAAGATAATTAAATCATTGTTTTCTTTATGCTTTTTCTAAACTTAAAAGCTCACAAAGCTCTGTATAATATTCTAGAACAAAACTGACATTATTGTTAACACTAAATATGCGACTTGAAACGTTTAACCTCTAAAGCCGCAAGTATTTGATTATTTAATAGATTTGACAACAACACGGTATAATTTAGAATTTTGACAACAACAAAATCTCAAACTGATTTCATTGAATATTTAATGTATAATGGGTATTTTTAAGAAATGGTTTGAGCTGAAAATTAATATTTAAAGTTTTACTGAAGATAATTAAATCATTGTTTTGTTTATGCTTTTTCTAAACTTAAAAGCTCACAAAGCTCTGTATAATATTCTAGAACCAAACTGACATTATTGTTAACACTAAATATGCGACTTGAAACGTTTAACCTCTAAAGCCGCAAGTATTTGATTATTTAATAGATTTGACAACAACACGGTATAATTTAGAATTTTGACAACAACAAAATCTCACACTGATTTCATTGAATATTTAATGTATAATGGGTATTTTTAAGAAATGGTTTGAGCTGAAAATAATTATTTAAAGTTTAACTGAAGATAATTGAATCATTGTTTTCTTTATGCTTTTTCTAAACTTAAAAGCTCACAAAGCTCTGTATAATATTCTAGAACCAAACTGACATTATTGTTAACACAAAATATGCGACTTGAAACGTTTAACCTCTAAAGCCGCAAGTATTTGATTATTTAATAGATTTGACAACAACACGGTATAATTTAGGATTTTGACAACAACAAAATCTCACACTGATTTCATTGAATATTTAATGTATAATGGGTATTTTTAAGAAATGGTTTGAGCTGAAAATAATTATTTAAAGTTTAACTGAAGATAATTGAATCATTGTTTTCTTTATGCTTTTTCTAAACTTAAAAGCTCACAAAGCTCTGTATAATATTCTAGAACAAAACTGACATTATTGTTAACACAAAATATGCGACTTGAAACGTTTAACCTCTAAAGCCGCAAGTATTTGATTATTTAATAGATTTGACAACAACACGGTATAATTTAGGATTTTGACAACAACAAAATCTCAAACTGATTTCATTGAATATTTAATGTATAATGGGTATTTTTAAGAAATGGTTTGAGCTGAAATAATTATTTAAAGTTTAACTGAAGATAATTAAATAATTGTTTTGTTTATGCTTTTTCTATACTTAAAAGCTCACAAAGCTCTGTATAATATTCTAGAACCAAACTGACATTATTGTTAACACTAAATATGCGACATGAATCGTTTAACCTCTAAAGCCGCAAGTATTTGATTATTTAATAGATTTGACAACAACACGGTATAATTTAGGATTTTGACAACTACAAAATCTCAAACTGATTTCATTGAATATTTATTGTATAATGGGTATTTTTAAGAAATGGTTTGAGCTGAAAATAATTATTTAGAGTTTAACTGAAGATAATTGAATCATTGTTTTCTTTATGCTTTTTCTAAACTTAAAAGCTCACAAAGCTCTGTATAATATTCTAGAACCAAACTGACATTATTGTTAACACTAAATATGCGACTTGAAACGTTTAACCTCTAAAGCCGCAAGTATTTGATTATTTAATAGATTTGACAACAACACGGTATAATTTAGGATTTTGACAACAACAAAATCTCACACTGATTTCATTGAATATTTAATGTATAATGGGTATTTTTAAGAAATGGTTTGAGCTGAAAATAATTATTTAAAGTTTAACTGAAGATAATTGAATCATTGTTTTCTTTATGCTTTTTCTAAACTTAAAAGCTCACAAAGCTCTGTATAATATTCTAGAACAAAACTGACATTATTGTTAACACTAAATATGCGACTTGAAACGTTTAACCTCTAAAGCCGCAAGTATTTGATTATTTAATAGATTTGACAACAACACGGTATAATTTAGAATTTTGACAACAACAAAATCTCAAACTGATTTCATTGAATATTTAATGTATAATGGGTATTTTTAAGAAATGGTTTGAGCTGAAAATTAATATTTAAAGTTTTACTGAAGATAATTAAATCATTGTTTTCTTTATGCTTTTTCTAAACTTAAAAGCTCACAAAGCTCTGTATAATATTCTAGAACAAAACTGACATTATTGTTAACACTAAATATGCGACTTGAAACGTTTAACCTCTAAAGCCGCAAGTATTTGATTATTTAATAGATTTGACAACAACACGGTATAATTTAGAATTTTGACAACAACAAAATCTCAAACTGATTTCATTGAATATTTAATGTATAATGGGTATTTTTAAGAAATGGTTTGAGCTGAAAATTAATATTTAAAGTTTTACTGAAGATAATTAAATCATTGTTTTGTTTATGCTTTTTCTAAACTTAAAAGCTCACAAAGCTCTGTATAATATTCTAGAACCAAACTGACATTATTGTTAACACTAAATATGCGACATGAAACGTTTAACCTCTAAAGCCGGATGTATTTGATTATTTAATAGATTTGACAACAACACGGTATAATTTAGGATTTTGACAACAACAAAATCTCAAACTGATTTCATTGAATAATTAAAGTATAATGGGTATTTTTAAGAAATGGTTTGAGCTGAAAATAATTATTTAAAGTTTAACTGAAGATAATTAAATCATTGTTTTGTTTATGCTTTTTCTAAACTTAAAAGCTCACAAAGCTCTGTATATTATTCTAGAACCACACTGACATTATTGTTAACACTAAATATGCGACATGAAACGTTTAACCTCTAAATCAGCAAGTATTTGATTATTTAATAGATTTGACAACAACACGATAAAATTTAGGATTTTGACAACAACAAAATCTCACACTGATTTCATTGAATAAGTATTTAATGTATAATGGGTATTTTTAAGAAATGGTTTGAGCTGAAAATAATTTTTTAAAGTTTAACTGAAGATAATTAAATCATTGTTTTGTTTATGCTTTTTCTAAACTTGAAAGCACACAAAGCTCTGTATAATATTCTAGAACCAAACTGACATTATTGTTAAAACTAAATATGGGACATGAAACGTTTAACCTCTAAATCAGCAAGTATTTGATTATTTAATAGATTTGACAACAACACCATAAAATTTAGGATTTTGACAACAACAAAATCTCACAATGATTTCATTGATTATTTAATGTATAATGGGTATTTTTAAGAAATGGTTTGAGCTGAAAATAATTATTTAAAGTTTAACTGAAGATAATTAAATCATTGTTTTGTTTATGTTATTTCTAAACTTAAAAGCTCATAAAGCTCTGTATAATATTCTAGAAACAAACTGACATTATTGTTAAAACTAAATATGGGACATGAAACGTTTAACCTCTAAATCAGCAAGTATTTGATTATTTAATAGATTTGACAACAACACCATAAAATTTAGGATTTTGACAACAACAAAATCTCACACTGATTTCATTGATTATTTAATGTATAATGGGTATTTTTAAGAAATGGTTTGAGCTGAAAATAATTATTTAAAGTTTAACTGAAGATAATTAAATCATTGTTTTGTTTATGCTTTTTCTAAACTTAAAAGCTCACAAAGCTCTGTATATTATTCTAGAACCAAACTGACATTATTGTTAACACTAAATATGTGACATGGAACGTTTAATCTCTAAAGCCGCAAGTATTTGATTATTTAATAGATTTGACAACAAAACGGTATAATTTAGAATTTTGACAACAACAAAATCTCACACTGATTTCATTGAATATTTAATGTATAATGGGTATTTTTAAGAAATGGTTTGAGCTGAAATAATTATTTAAAGTTTAACTTTAGATAATTAAATCATTGTTTTGTTTATGCTTTTTCTAAACTTAAAAGCTCACAAAACTCTGTATATTATTCTAGAACCACACTGACATTATTGTTAACACTAAATATGCGACATGAAACGTTTAACCTCTAAATCAGCAAGTATTTGATTATTTAATAGATTTGACAACAACACGATAAAATTTAGGATTTTGACAACAACAAAATCTCACACTGATTTCATTGAATATTTAATGTATAATGGGTATTTTTAAGAAATGGTTTGAGCTGAAAATAATTATTTAAAGTTTAACTGAAGATAATTAAATCATTGTTTTGTTTATGCTTTTTCTAAACTTAAAAGCTCACAAAGCTCTGTATAATATTCTAGAACCAAATTGACATTATTGTTAACACTAAATATGGGACAACGTCTAAAGTCACAAGCATTTGATTATTTAATAGATTTGACAACAACACGTTATAATTTGGAATTTTGACAACAACAAAATCTCACACTGATTTCATTGAATATTTAATATATAATGGGTATTTTTAAGAAATGGTTTGAGCTGAAATAATTATTTAGAGTTTAACTGAATATAATTAAATCATTGTTTTGTTTATGCTTTTTCTAAACTTAAAAGCTCACAAAGCTCTGTATAATATTCTAGAACCAAACTGACATTATTGTTAACACTAAATATGCCACATGAAACGTTTAACCTCTAGAGCCGCAAGTATGTGATTATTTAATAGATTTGACAACAACACGGTATAATTTAGGATTTTGACAACAACAAAATCTCACATTGATTTCATTGAATAAGTATTTAATGTATAATGGGTATTTTTAAGAAATGGTTTGAGCTGAAAATAATTTTTTAAAGTTTAACTGAAGATAATTAAATCATTGTTTTGTTTATGCTTTTTCTAAACTTAAAAGCTCACAAAGCTCTGTATAATATTCTAGAACCAAACTGACATTATTGTAACAACTAAATATGCGACATGAAACGTTTAACATCTAGAGCCGCAAGTATTTGATTATTTAATAGATTTGACAAAAACACGGTATAATTTAGAATTTTGACAACCACAAAATCTCAAACTGATTTCATTGAATATTTAGTGAATATTGGGTATTTTTAAGAAATGGTTTGAGCTGAAAATAATTATTTAAAGTTTAACTGAATATAATTAAATCATTGTTTTGTTTATGCTTTTTCTAAACTTAAAAGCTCACAAAGCTCTGTATAATATTCTAGAACCAAACTGACATTATTGTTAACACTAAATATGCCACATGAAACGTTTAACCTCTAGAGCCGCAAGTATTTGGATATTTAATAGATTTGACAACAACACGGTATAATTTAGGATTTTGACAACAACAAAATCTCACACTGATTTCATTGAATAAGTATTTAATGTATAATGGGTATTTTTAAGAAATGGTTTGAGCTGAAAATAATTTTTTAAAGTTTAACTGAAGATAATTAAATCATTGTTTTGTTTATGCTTTTTCTAAACTTGAAAGCACACAAAGCACCGTATAATATTCTAGAACCAAACTGACATTATTGTTAACACTAAATATGCGACATGAAACGTTTAACCTTTACAGCCGCAAGTATTTGATTATTTAATAGATTTGACAACAACACGGTATAATTTAGAATTTTGACAACCACAAAATCTCAAACTGATTTCATTGAATATTTAGTGAATATTGGGTATTTTTAAGAAATGGTTTGAGCTGAAAATAATTTTTTAAAGTTTAACTGAATATAATTAAATCATTGTTTTGTTTATGCTTTTTCTAAACTTAAAAGCTCACAAAGCTCTGTATAATATTCTAGAACCAAACTGACATTATTGTTAACACTAAATATGCCACATGAAACGTTTAACCTCTAGAGCCGCAAGTATTTGATTATTTAATAGATTTGACAACAACACGGTATAATTTAGGATTTTGACAACAACAAAATCTCACACTGATTTCATTGAATAAGTATTTAATGTATAATGGGTATTTTTAAGAAATGGTTTGAGCTGAAAATAATTTTTTAAAGTTTAACTGAAGATAATTAAATCAATGTTTTGTTTGTGCTTTTTCTAAATTTAAAAGCTCACAACGCTCTGTATAATATTCTAGAACCAAACTGACATTATGGTTAACACTAAATATGCGACATGAAACGTTTAACCTCTAAAACCGCAAGTATTTGATTATTTATTAGATTTGTCAACAACATGGTATAATTTATAATTTTGACAACAACAAAATCTCAAACTGATTTCATTGAATATTTAGTGAATATTGGGTGTTTTTAAGAAATGGTTTGAGCTGAAAATAATTTTTTAAAGTTTAGCTGTAGATAATTATATCATTGTTTTGTTTGTGCTTTTTCTAAATTTAAAAGCTCACAACGCTCTGTATAATATTCTAGAACCAAACTGACATTATTGTTAACACTAAATATGCGACATGAAACGTTTAACCTCTAAAACCGCAAGTATTTGATTATTTATTAGATTTGTCAACAACATGGTATAATTTATAATTTTGACAACAACAAAATCTCAAACTGATTTCATTATTTAGTGAATATTGGGTATTTTTAAGAAATGGTTTGAGCTGAAAATAATTTTTTAAAGTTTAGCTGTAGATAATTAAATCATTGTTTTGTTTATGCTTTTTCTAAACTTAAAAGCTCACAAAGCTCTGTATAATATTCTAGAATCAAACTGACATTATATTGTTAACACTAAATATGCGACATGAAACGTTTAACCTCTAAAGCCGCAAGTATTTGATTATTTAATAGATTTGACAACAACAAGGTATAATTTAGAATTTTGACAACAACAAAATCTCACACTGATTTCATTGAATATTTAATGTATTTATAATGGGTATTTTTAAGAAATGGTTTAAGCTGAAAATAATTATTTAAAGTTTAACTGAAGATAATTAAATCATTGTTTTGTTTATGCTTTTTCTAAACTTAAAAGCTCACAAAGCTCTGTATAATATTCTAGAACCAAACTGACATTATTGTTAACACTAAATATGCGACATGAAAAATGACGTTTAACCTCTAAGGTCACAAGTATTTGATTATTTAATAGATTTGTCAACAACAACACGGTATAATTTAAAATTTTGACAACAACAAAATCTCACACTGATTTCATTGAATATTTAATGTATAATGGGTATTTTTAAGAAATGGTTTGAGCTGAAAATAATTTTTTAAAGTTTAACTAAAGATAATTAAATCATGGTTTTGTTTATGCTTTTTCTAAACTTAAAAGCTCACGAAGCTCTGTATAATATTCTAGAATCAAACTGACATTATATTGTTAACACTAAATATGCGACATGAAACGTTTAACCTCTAAAGCCGCAAGTATTTGATTATTTAATAGATTTGACAACAACACGGTATAATTTAGAATTTTGACAACAACAAAATCTCACACTGATTTCATTGAATATTTAATGTATTTATAATGGGTATTTTTAAGAAATGGTTTGAGCTGAAAATAATTATTTAAAGTTCAACTGAAGATAATTAAATCATTGTTTTGTTTGTGCTTTTTCTAAACTTAAAAGCTCACAAAGCTCCGTATAATATTCTAGAACCAAACTGACAGTATTGTTAACAATAAATATGCGACTTGCAACGTTTAACCTCTAAAGCCGCAAGTATTTGATTATTTAATAGATTTGACAACAACACGGTATAATTTAGAATTTTGACAACAACAAAATCTCAAACTGATTTCATTGAATATTTATTGTATAATGGGTATTTTTAAGAAATGGTTTGAGCTGAAAATAATTATTTAAAGTTTAACTGAAGATAATTAAATCATTGGTTTGTTTATGCTTTTTCTAAACTTAAAAGCTCACAAAGCTCTGTATAATATTCTAGAACCAAACTGACATTATTGTTAACAATAAATATGCGACATGAATCGTTTAACCTCTAAAGCCACAAGTATTTGATTATTTAATAGATTTGACAACAACACGGTATAATTTAGAATTTTGACAACAACAAAATCTCACACTGATTTCATTGAATATTTAATGTATAATGGGTATTTTTAAGAAATGGTTTGAGCTGAAAATAATTATTTAAAGTTTAACAGAAGATAATTAAATCGATGTTTTGTTATGCTTATTCTAAACTTAAAAGCTCACAAAGCTCCGTATAATATTCTAGAACCAAACTGACATTATTGTTAATAATAAATATGCGACATGAATCGTTTAACCTCTAAAACCGCAAGTATTTGATTATTTAATAGATTTGACAACAACACGGTATAATTTAGGATTTTGACAACAACAAAATCTCACAATGATTTCATTGAATATTTATTGTATAATGGATATTTTTAAGAAATGGTTTGAGCTGAAAAAAATTATTTAAAGTTTAACTGAAGATAATTAAATCATTGTTTTGTTTATGCTTTTTCTAAACTTAAAAGCTCACAAAGCTCTGTATAATATTCTAGAACCAAACTGACATTATTGTTAACACTAAATATGCGACATGAATCGTTTAACCTCTAAAGCCGCAAGTATTTGATTATTTAATTGATTTGACAACAACACGGTATAATTTAGGATTTTGACAACAACAAAATCTCAAACTGATTTCATTGAATATTTAATGTATAATGGGTATTTTTAAGAAATGGTTTGAGCTGAAAATAATTATTTAGAGTTTAACTGAATATAATTAAATCATTGTTTTGTTTATGCTTTTTCTAAACTTAAAAGCTCACAAAGCTCTGTATACTATTCTAGAACCAAACTGACATTATTGTTAACACTAAATATGCGACTTGAAACGTTTAACCTCTAAAGCCGCAAGTATTTGATTATTTAATAGATTTGACAACAACACGGTATAATTTAGGATTTTGACAACAACAAAATCTCACAATGATTTCATTCAATATTTATTGTATAATGGGTATTTTTAAGAAATGGTTTGAGCTGAAAAAAATTATTTAAAGTTTAACTGAAGATAATTAAATCATTGTTTTGTTTATGCTTTTTCTAAACTTAAAAGCTCACAAAGCTCTGTATAATATTCTAGAACCAAACTGACATTATTGTTAACACTAAATATGCGACATGAATCGTTTAACCTCTAAAGCCGCAAGTATTTGATTATTTAATTGATTTGACAACAACACGGTATAATTTAGGATTTTGACAACAACAAAATCTCAAACTGATTTCATTGAATATTTAATGTATAATGGGTATTTTTAAGAAATGGTTTGAGCTGAAAATAATTATTTAGAGTTTAACTGAATATAATTAAATCATTGTTTTGTTTATGCTTTTTCTAAACTTAAAAGCTCACAAAGCTCTGTATACTATTCTAGAACCAAACTGACATTATTGTTAACACTAAATATGCGACTTGAAACGTTTAACCTCTAAAGCCGCAAGTATTTGATTATTTAATAGATTTGACAACAACACGGTATAATTTAGGATTTTGACAACAACAAAATCTCACAATGATTTCATTCAATATTTATTGTATAATGGGTATTTTTAAGAAATGGTTTGAGCTGAAAAAAATTATTTAAAGTTTAACTGAAGATAATTAAATCATTGTTTTGTTTATGCTTTTTCTAAACTTAAAAGCTCACAAAGCTCTGTATAATATTCTAGAACCAAACTGACATTATTGTTAACACTAAATATGCGACATGAATCGTTTAACCTCTAAAGCCGCAAGTATTTGATTATTTAATAGATTTGACAACAACACGGTATAATTTAGGATTTTGACAACAACAAAATCTCACACTGATTTCATTGAATATTTATTGTATAATGGGTATTTTTAAGAAATGGTTTGAGCTGAAAATAATTATTTAAAGTTTAACTGAAGATAATTAAATCGTTGTTTTGTTATGCTTTTTCTAAACTTAAAAGCTCACAAATCTCTTATAATATTGTAGAACCAAACTGACATTATTTTTAGCACTAAATATGCGACATGAAACGTTTAACCTCTAGAGCCGCAAGTATTTGATTATTTAATAGATTTGACAACAACACGGTATAATTTAGGATTTTGACAACAACAAAATCTCACAATGATTTCATTCAATATTTATTGTATAATGGGTATTTTTAAGAAATGGTTTGAGCTGAAAAAAATTATTTAAAGTTTAACTGAAGATAATTAAATCATTGTTTTGTTTATGCTTTTTCTAAACTTAAAAGCTCACAAAGCTCTGTATAATATTCTAGAACCAAACTGACATTATTGTTAACACTAAATATGCGACATGAATCGTTTAACCTCTAAAGCCGCAAGTATTTGATTATTTAATAGATTTGACAACAACACGGTATAATTTAGGATTTTGACAACAACAAAATCTCACACTGATTTCATTGAATATTTATTGTATAATGGGTATTTTTAAGAAATGGTTTGAGCTGAAAATAATTATTTAAAGTTTAACTGAAGATAATTAAATCGTTGTTTTGTTATGCTTTTTCTAAACTTAAAAGCTCACAAAGCTCTTATAATATTGTAGAACCAAACTGACATTATTTTTAGCACTAAATATGCGACATGAAACGTTTAACCTCTAGAGCCGCAAGTATTTGATTATTTAATAGATTTGACAACAACACGGTATAATTTAGGATTTTGACAACAACAAAATCTCACACTGATTTCATTGAATATTTATTGTATAATGGATATTTTTAAGAAATGGTTTGAGCTGAAAATAATTATTTAAAGTTTAACTGAAGATAATTAAATCGTTGTTTTGTTATGCTTTTTCTAAACTTAAAAGCTCACAAAGCTCTTATAATATTGTAGAACCAAACTGACATTATTTTTAGCACTAAATATGCGACATGAAACGTTTAACCTCTAGAGCCGCAAGTATTTGATTATTTAATAGATTTGACAACAACACGGTATAATTTAGGATTTTGACAACAACAAAATCTCACACTGATTTCATTGAATATTTATTGTATAATGGATATTTTTAAGAAATGGTTTGAGCTGAAAATAATTATTTAAAGTTTAACTGAATATAATTAAATCGTTGTTTTGTTTATGCTTTTTCTAAACTTAAAAGCTCACAAAGCTCTTATAATATTGTAGAACCAAACTGACATTATTTTTAGCACTAAATATGCGACATGAAACGTTTAACCTCTAGAGCCGCAAGTATTTGATTATTTAATAGATTTGACAATAACACGGTATAATTTAGGATTTTGACAACAACAAAATCTCACACTGATTTCATTGAATATTTAATGTATAATGGGTATTTTTAAGAAATGGTTTGAGCTGAAAGTAATAATTTAAAGTTTAACTGAAGATAATTAAATCGTTGTTTTGTTATGCTTTTTCTAAACTAAAAAGCTCACAAAGCTCTTATAATATTGTAGAACCAAACTGACATTATTTTTAACACTAAATATGCGACATGAAACGTTTAACCTCTAGAGCCGCAAGTATTTGATTATTTAATAGATTTGCCAACAACACGGCATAATTTAGGATTTTGACAACAACAAAATCTCACACTGATTTCATTGAATATTTAATGTATAATGGGTATTTTTAAGAAATGGTTTGAGCTGAAAGTAATAATTTAAAGTTTAACTGAAGATAATTAAATCATTGTTTCGTTTATGCTTTTTCTAAACTTGAAAGCACACAAAACTCTGTATAATATTCTAGAACCAAACTGACATTATTGTTAACACTAAATATGCGACATGAAACGTTTAAACTCTAAAGCCGCAAGTATTTGATTATTTAATAGATTTGACAACAACACGGTATAATTTAGGATTTTGACAACAACAAAATCTCACACTGATCTCACATCAATAGTTACATGGAAACTCAAAATGTACAAACTATTGTTGAAACACCTAACAAAACAGGAACAAGTATTCTAACTAGGGTATCCAAATTACTCGAGTTTCATAGTACCCAGGTAGTCGAGTACTATTTATTTTAATACCCGGGTTACTCGGGTACCCGGGTATTAAAAAAATACATAAATATGGCTAAAATCATCTAAACAAATCTTAGGGCATACTGACTGACGAAATTTAAAATCAAACTGACGATTTCGAAATTTTATATGGGGCAATGGCATTTTGTTCAATATCATTATTACAATTCATTACATTCAATATCTTCTTCCTTAAGAAAATTTCATGCATTTTAATTGCCCCCTGGGGCTAGATTATGGTCAAGTGATAAACGACATTTTTCTCTGACTTCGTTTTAAAATTTTGTAGATTTGGTATCTAAAAAGCAATTCTAACAGCAGATTGAAATAGATTACCCGGTTTTATTAATAATTATAATTTTCACTAAAAATTGTCATTTCGTAGAATCTAGCCCTGGTTCTGGATTTATGAATTAATAAACTACACATTTTGATTCGCATTTCCGTTGCTTAATAATTCGGGAAATTCATTAATTGAAGTAAGCGACCAAGCCTTAAACTAGCGTCCCGGGTAACGCTGGACCCTCCGTGAACTATTACCAGAATAATATAGTGGAAGGATAGGAAAGGTAAATTAAGATTATAAACTTGACCCGATTACAGACACTTAACTAATCAAAAATAATTTGCACAAGACATCACAATTCTATACTAGACTAGAAGAAGTAGATAATATATTCCCTAATAATTAATAATACAACTTTAAAAAAATCAAAAAGGTAACCAAAATTCCAAAACATTACCATCAGAAAGAAACGCTATCGAAATTTTTTCAAAATTTTATTTATAAATAATTAACTTTTCATAGTTTTTCCGATGTTTCGATGGGATCATATTACCCGGGTAGTCGAATAATCGAAAAGGGACCAAAATATCCGAATACCCGGGTACTCGATAATCGGTATTGGATACCCTAATTCTAACAATGCGTTAACGATGGTTTGACAAAAACGAGCTGTGTCAACTTTTCCACCAGCTGATGCAAACATTTTGTGAGCGAAATGTCATGTTGAAGGTATGCCACTTAGAATCTAAAATTATCAAAGAAACCTCCCTCAAATACGTAACACATATTCAAAATTCTTAAAGAAATAATTCCATACTAATTTAGAAGTAGTGAACCATATTGGCACAAACAGTAACTTGGCTGACACTAGTGGTAAAGCGCTAAATTTTCATACATCAATCTTATATTCTTCTCATATTTCCTAACAATCAGAAATATGTTTAAATATTTATCCCATAAAGCAAATTACCATTATAATATTTATTTGCATAGGCAAAGGATAAATTCAATTATTTTACTTTGCAAATAGAGAAAAGGCGAATTTTTTTGCCAATCTCAAAATATGAAATAACCTTTAAAATTTTATCAAAATATTTACTTTATCATTCAAACAATGTAATACTTAAAAAAATGTTGTACCAAAAAAGAAACCCGGTTGATGGCACTAAATAACACACCCAAACAGTAAGACATAAACCAACAATACAATTTATAAGGGTTAAGGATTCGTTTTCAATTTTCAACATATGATTCTTGTGTTCGTCTTGTATCTAATCGTACAAAGACAAGTATTTTTACTCTCGAATATCCTACCCAAATAGAAAGTGTTTAATTTTTATAACTTTGTTTGGACAAAAAATTTGAAGAATTCCAAATAACAACATTTCTCAAAAAAAAAAAAAACAAACTGATATCTATAAAATAAAACGTAAGCAGTATTTGTTGTCATCGCCGTCATCATCGTGAGATCATTACCGAAACTATAGCTATACTACATATGTAGTGTAATACAAAAATGTATGTAAGGAATGAAACACACAAAAAGGATACACATTACGTTGTTGTTGTTGTTATTCGACTAAAGGTATGTACAAAAAATTAAACTTTTATTGTTGTTTTACTTTTTCACCGTTCTGTTCAAATTTTCCACTTTTTTTTTTGTTTTGTTTTTGGGTTGTTGTTGTGTCTTTTTCACCTTAAGCCAATTAGAACTTGAATTCGAAAGACGAGATATTTTTACAGTTTTTATTTTTTGTTTTTGTAAGGATATAAGATAAATAACTTATTTATCGTTAATCCGATATAGATTCGTTTAAAATATTAAATAACCGAAGTTGTAAAAAGAAGAAAATGCTTTTAACAAGTTTTTAAATTGTGCTTCAATATTTTTGTGGCGTTCGAAATCGTTTAACGTTTTATCGGATAATTTTATTGGGTTTGTTCTGTGTATACAAAATATGTTCATTTATTATTTAATTTGTCATTACATGCGAGAAGGTAAATGTGTATTTAAAATGGGTTCTTTATAGTCGTGACATAAATTTAATAAAAATTTACAACGTGTTGAGAACACTTTTATATTAATTGTGTATACATTTTTAAAATTGTATTTAACTTTAAATTTTTATGTTGGAAGGATGAAGTTGTTCCCTGAAATTCATGTTTCGAAGAACAAAACAAATTTGAAGAGAATTTTAAACTCAATTGTTTAGGTAATGCTTGTTTGCTCTCAACTAATCAATAATGGACTCTTATAGCATTAATAGAAAATAAATTTGGTATTCACAAAACAAACTGTAAATTTTTCGCACTGTAAATAAATACACAGGTAATTCGCAACTGGAAGAAAAGTATTATAGTAACCTTAAGATAGGCAAGATAGTTTTATAATACCAGTTATTGTGTTTTGCATTCATTTACAATTCCAATAGTTCTCAAAATTTATATAAAAGGATATGAAAAATGTCAGACCCAATTAAATGTCGAAAACTATAAACTTACTCATCTTGATTTTTAGCACGTAAATAGAGAGTAACACTTTCTAAAAAAATCCTGCTCTAGCAATTGTTACTATTATTTTAATAATGAATATTTTGTTCTGGTCAAGAGCGAAATTATCGTAAAAATAATTTATGTGGCTTTAACCTTTATGATACTGTAATTGTTCCTGCAGCAGTTTGTTTATAGATGCCGATCCTACGTGGCGTTTGAACCCCGTATCTTAGGGCAAAGGGGAGTGCTACATCCTTTTCCGCAATGTTGTTTTAGATGTTGTGGAGCCTTCTTTGAACCTTCTGCGTACCCTTGTAATTAGTTACACAGTGCTTCCAATAAAATTTTGTGCCCGGCTACTTCAGGGGAGGGCGTTCCTTTTGGACTCCGACGCATGTGTCCTTGATTTCGTGGTATCATTTCTCCTCGTAGTTCCATGTGCCCTGAGCGTGGAGACGATGGTACCAGCTATATTCACTACAGTGGTTGATTGGGCGGTCCATCGTCTTGACGTTCCGTGGTACATCCCCTAGCCCTCTTCGAACAGCTCTCTGTTTCTTTCAGTTTGATTTTGGCCCGCAATTGTTTGTAGGACATTTTATTATTATATTTAACAGTACGCGACGTCTCATGGCGGAGCTCTGAGAGTGTGGAGTATTTTATTATTATTTATAATTACAATTTTCCACTTATGTCCGGGGATGTCGGTCTCTGGCAAGACTATGTTCGGAGATCGTCATGGCATATGTGTTGTCCGTTTAGAGATGGTCGGTTTCGCTATGTGGCAAAACCACAAAATGAACGTTTTCTAAATTAATTTAAGAACTGATCGGTAATTAGTACAAAATTCAAGTGGCTTTTACTTTTATAATTCATACAGTAATTTTGATCGTTCGATCAAAATTTGAAGTTACTGTTTATAAAAAGATATGCATCTTTTTCATTCCTTTACATTCCACTCGGCTCCCCTGTGTTATCAAATGACCCAGCTGATTCCTCCCCGATCTCATCCCATTCTTCATCTGTCAATATACCGTCGTAATATGGCTTCACGAGCATGGCTCCAGTTTACGTAATACGCAGTCCTTCACCGCCCCGATCTTCTCGACATCGTAACGATCTCCTCTTTTGATCTTCCTCGGAATATTATGTTAGTTTTATAGCCACAATAACTCGTTTATCGTATTTCGTTACATTTCCGATTACGGTTGTGCACCTTTGATTCTCTTTTTGAACTTCGCCAATTTGTTCTTTTGCACGTTTCCTTTCATCACCTCGTTCTTGATAGAAAGTTTCGGCAATTTCTTGCTCTATTGTCTCAATTACACGTAAATCTTCGGGACAAAGTACCTTTACACCCATCATTGGAACGTGTTATCTAGATTCGGTCATTCCACCTGTCCGTTCCCCGACGATACCTGTTGTTATGTTGTGTTATCCAATTCTCTCCTTCTTGCAATACTCAATAAATTCTGCGGAAGTAAAACAAGTCCCACGATCGGTAATTATATTGTCAGGATTACCGAACACTTCCTTTTGCAACTCGAATCTCTGAAGAACCTCTTTAGTTTTTATGACCTTTGCTGGATAGAGCCAGATGAACTCTTTCTCGCAGCTAGATACCCCATGTGGTCTGATCGTGATACGTTGTCAAGAATAGATCTTCTTTTGGCAGCGGGTTGAGTAGGCCTTCTTTCTTCGCCAGTTTCCCCTCCGCCAAAATACTCGTTACACAGTTCTTGTGGACTCACGTTGGAGACGAATGGGGGGAAGAATGAAGGGGGAATGTGGGGAGGAATGACGGACGTGGGGAGGAATGAAGAAATCTCGTTTAACAAGTTCTTGCACCTTTCCGACTCAAAAATGTCCCAATTTGTGATAGTGCTTCACAACCTTGCTTTGCACACCTCTGAGCACCACCAACATTAATGCTCCGTTAACCGTCTTAAGCAAAATACTATGATTAGTTACTTAATCATTAAACTTACCTGTATTTTCCAAGATGTGGAAAGTAAGCTTTAGATCCTTGTCATTGTTCTGGGCTGCTTTTACTCTTGCCACTAAATCTTGGCAAACCAACAAAAACAATGGTCGATGTTCCAGCCGAAAACCGAATTCTTGCAGCTACAACGCCTATCCAGATGTACGTACTACGAACTCATTTTTCTCCATAAACTCTAAATTCTTTAGGACTCTGACGATTGAAAATACCTCCAACTCATAACTGCTGTAGCGCTCATCGCACGATGATGTCTTCTTGCTAAAATAAAAAAACAGGGTGGTATTTCTGATAATCGCCGGACTTTTGCAGGAAAATTGCGTCATCCCTTGTTTGCATGCATCCCTGTGTGCAGCTCTGTGGCTGCAGTCATTGAGTACAATCGCAAAACGGGCGAACTTGTAAGTACTTTGCATAAGTTTTTGAAAACCATTTTCTGCTCCTCACTAAACTTAAAGGTTACATCTTTCCGGAGTAGATCGGTTAACGGGCGAGCGATAATTGCGTAGTCTTCTACAAATTTTCGGAAATATCCGGTCAGACCAAAAAAACTTTAAACATTTTTCACTGTTCGAGGTTCCGCAAACTTCTCAATGGGAACCAGGTTTTGACGACAGGAAAATATATTTTATATTTTTCACCATCCACCGACACAACTGTTCTGAATCATCCTTTTGTTCGTAGTCCTTTCGACACAACACCGCTAAGATTGAAAACAAAGGCCTCTAATTCACCTTCATACATGCCCTTGTATCTACTTTCTGAAACTAGGTTTAGATCGCTGCCGCTATCGACCATAGCCATTATCTTTTTACCGCCAATTAGGATTTGTTTTAGCATATAATTACCTTTATACTCGTGTAGTGTTTCCACAATTGCGCCAACATTCGATTTCTCATTGGAACTAGGACTTGACGATGATATATGTCCGAATTCATTGCATCGATAGCACTGAAAACATCGTAACCGGCTTCTTGATTGATTTTTTCTCGGCTCACTTGAACTCACAGCACTTGAGATACCTGAAGTTGCTTTACTGTCTGCCAAACCAGTCAAAGTTGGGATTGATGGCACTGAGACAAATTTCTTTGGCATTTTCGACGAAATTTCCTCGTAAAGCTTTAACTTTGGTTTTAATTCGTCCAATCTGGTACACCCATATAAGATATGTTTATTAGATTCTAAATCAGGAATTCCATCGATGCAATTATTGTATAATCGCAGCATCCTCCGGTTGCCTAGATTTACCCAGCTCTCTTAACTCGATGAGATAACATTGAAATGTTTCCGACGATTTCTTTTTCCTGGTTGCCATTTTTTTGTGTACCAAGACACTGTTCAGTTGCACTCCAAATTCTTGACGAAACATGTTTTTAACCCCTTCCAGGCAACGTTCACGTCAGCCGACCTCATCAGCAGGTTAGCGTCCCCTTCCATAAGTCTCTTCGCATAGAAGCATTTGTTTATGTCAGACCAACCTGACAACTCAGCAGTTGGGTGACCGCCTTCCTGCTAAAACTATCCAATGCATTACTAACATCCTTAAATTATACCGAGGCTTATTTATCTCACAACCCTTTCGATATTTCTGTGAAACTGCATGCAATTCGCTTTTCAATAAATCAATCTTTTTGTCCTTACGGTTAATTTCTTCGAAACTAACCTCCGGCGCTGATGATTTGCGACGAGATGATTATTTTTTGGCATCGGCAGTCGTTTGGTCGCTCCTCCGTGCGAAGCGGTTACACGCCACGGAAACCGATTCATGTTCGGTGGAAGATGACCGATCTCCAAAACATTGGCTTCTTCTTTTCTTATTCTTATCCATTGTGCGTAGATCGTAGATTAAAAAAATTTATTTTTGTTTTATTTTTATAAAACACTAAAATTTAACAATTACTTTGTCTCTCGGTTAAATTGTGTAAATCTGTGCTTGAAAGGTAAAACAGCTTAAGTCGACTTCAATTTACACACATATTCGCGCCCATAACGCACCACACAATTCGAGAAATATGTGTGGCTCTGGATAACTTGGGAAAGCGATAATGTACACCAAGTATCCAGGTTGAGCTCCCAAGTAGAAAAATTCAACAAACCAGGGCGAAATCACAAAATGAACTTTATTTAAATTAAATTAAGAACTGATCGGTAATAAGTACAAAATTCAAGTGACTTTTATTTTTATAATTCATACAGTAATTTTGATCATTCGATAATAATTTTACGTTACTATTTTTAAATAGATATGTATCTCTTTCATTCCTTTACAATTCACTTTTATGTATATACAGGGTGATCCATTTAAAAATAACTTCTCAAATAACCCCCAGTGGGAGGCCTAAATCAAAAAAAGTATTGAGACAAAAGTTACATAACTTTTAGGAGAAAATCAAATGATGACCTTGAATTTAACCATGAGGTTAAAGGTCAAGGTCATTTCAAGGTCAATTCGTTTTTTTAAATGAAAACCCTATTATTGACTCGGGATTCTGAAAGCGAGCGAAATTCTGCGTTCAGACATACAGCATCATGATTGGGGTCAAAGGTCATTTTAAGGTCAGGTTATTTAATCAGAATATGAAATAATTTGTTTATTCTTTACAAAAAATAAAGAACCAAACGATCAGTCTTTTTTACTTGAAGTTTAAAGCACAACAAATTTTTAGGAGGAACAGCGCTACTAGAGTACTCTTTTCTGTGTTCTGTCATCAGTAAGAAATTCGATATCCAGGACCCACGACGAGGACGTGAACGAGAACCAATTGTAGCAAAACAAAGAAAAACTCAAGTGCGAGACTAATTTTATATTTTTTATAATTTCTCCATGTTATCAATACACGGTTATATCCTTTGTTTAAAGTTTCGAACAGTTGATAAGAGCACATGATGCGGTGTGCTTCCGCAAGCATTCGTGATTCGCTCCACCATATTTTCTCTAGTTGAAGGAACCTCTTGTGTAAATTATATTTTTCTAATATCCCCACAAAAATTAATCTTGGCCCGTACGATCTGAGTATCGCCCTGTTGTGTTCACGTATAAATTCTCTTTTAATTATTAATGAAAAACACGTATAATTTTATGATTTTGATATTTTAACATTCAAATTTATTGTTTTATTATTATTATAATTATTTTTATTAAATAATAAATACGCCCAATATAATGTTGAGTACAATGTGTTGTCTTCGGTGGTCAGCAGCAAAAGAGAGAGCGATTCTTCGTTTTATATTTCTAACCAAAAAGTCAAAAGTCTACCAATACATTTACATAATATAAATAAAATATAATAAATAATATAGCATGTGTAATTATTAATGCCATCTATTGTAAATATAAATCTATTGATAATTTCTATGTTGCTATGTTAAATCAGTAACGCTATCTATCGTAAATATAATTTGAACAATTAGTTTTTCGTGCATAAACACAGAGACAAATTTGAATCATTTCCGTACATAAACGCAGACAATATTTGACAATGTTGTTTATGTTTACTATTTTTTTTTGACAATTGGTAAAACTTATATTTAATACACACATTTTTAAAATTTTTAAAAACACTTGTTAAATATTTCGCAAAATTACAAAAGGTTTAAAAAATCACTCGATCGATTTCGGCTTATTAGGCCATCATCAGGAGTATCTACTAAACTGTTTCTACTAAACTGTTCAAATCTACTAAACAGCCGAAATCGATCGAGTGATTTTTTAGACCTTTAGTAATTTTGCGAAATATTTAACAAGTGTTTTTAAAAATTTTAAAAATGTGTGTATTAAGTGTGTTTCGCCAAGTGCCTACGGCAGAAAGTGTAAAAAGTACTTATATTTAATATTTAATACCGTGAACGAAAATCATGTAGGCACTACATCACTCCCCTTCAACAAGAAAAAAATTATACGTCTGAAACGAATGATGGCTTAATACGATCGATTGAAACGGATATATTTTTTCCAATTTTATTTATTACAATTTGTTTTCTCAATCTTTTAATAACCTCATATGGGCCTTCATATGGTGGTGTGAGATCCACTCTTACTGCATCCTTACGTAATAACGCAAATTTACAAATATCTAGATCATTTGGGACAAATATATCTTTTTGAATTGTAACCCTTGGTTGGAGCGGTTTAACATTCGACATAGCATTACGTAATTTATTTACAAATGAGAGAGAGGATCTATGTCAGTTTTTGACTGAGACTCTTCGACAACTAATTCTTTTGGGATACGTAAATTCTGCCCATAAACCAATTCTGCAGATGAACAGCCAAGATCACACTTGATTGCTGTGCGAATTCCTAATAATATAAACGGAAGCTCATCAACCCAATTGGTAGCATTTTGACTTGCGGACAAAGCTGCTTTCAGCGTCCGATGGAATCTCTCCACCATTCCATTAGATTGTGGATGATATGCAGTGGTACGTATGCGAAATGTTCCCATTAAGTTATTGAATTCTGAAAATAAATCACTTTCAAATTGCCGACCTTGGTCGGTTGTAATCTCTGAAGGAACTCCGAATCTAGAAATGTAATGATCAATAAATGCTTTAATTACAGTGGTTGTTTTCAAATCTGATATTGGAATAGCTTCAGGCCATCTAGTAAAACGATCTACGGTTGTTAAGATGTATGTGTAGCCTTTCGAAGGAGGTAAAGGGCCAACTAAGTCCATATGAATGTGTTTAAATCTTTCATTTACTGAAGCAATTTGTTGAAATTCTGATTTGGTGTGGCGTGTTATTTTTGATATTTGGCAACCCATACAGTTCTTAACCCATTCGTTAATGTTACTTGCCATTCGCGGCCAGAAATATTTAGTTTGTAATATTTTCTTCGTTGACTTCGATCCAGTATGGGATAAATTATGAAAGTCTCAAAAAATTTGTTTTCTAAACTCTAATGGAATATAGAGAGTCTAGGAATAGTTGTTTATATTTCACAACAGATATCTAAATTTGAAATATTATCATGAATCTGTTTAAGCTGAACTCTTGATGAGTTAATTTGTTTCGTACTATCCAGCAATAATTTTAATTCTTGATCGCTAACTTGAGAATTAACAAAATGACCAAATTAATATTATTATTTTGTAATACTTGAATTTCGACAACTACTTCTAATTCGGATCTAGATAGGGCATCTGCGATTATATAACTTGCACCTGTTATGTAATGTATAAATTGAGCTATATATTCTAACTGATGTGTTTCGACTAGTTTACGATTAGTTTTTGTGTACAATGCCCCTGTCAGTAGTTTATGATCCGTGAGGATCGTAAATTCACGACCTTCAAGAAAATACTCTAAATGTTTAATTGATGCAAAAACTGCAAGTAGTTCACGACCGAACGTTGAATAATTTTGTTCAGATTTTGAGAGTTTTCTTGAAAAATATGAGAGTGGTTGACGTTCACCATTTACTATTTGTTCCAAAACACCGCCTATTGACATACTAGATGCGTCGGTAATTAAAACAAGATCAGCATTACTACATGGGAAATTCAATACAACAGCTTCACAAATAGCCCGTTTAATACACATTTGTAAATACAATTTCGCACTCACTAGGCCAATGAAATTTAGATTTCATAGGTTTCTTCATTTCTTCCGCACTTAAGGTGTCAAATGGTGCGATTAAAGCTGCTAAATTGGGAATAAAGCAGTGATAATAATTCACCATGCCCACAAAACGTTGGGTTGCTTTTAGTGATATAGGCGATGGATAAATTTGAATTGCCATGATCCTGTTTTTAGATGTTAAAATGCCATTTTTAGTGATCTCATGACTTAAAAAATCTAACTTATCTACGCCAAAAACACATTTACGCTAGTATATGTTAATACCATAACTACTTAAACGTTCGAGTAATATACGAAGATGCGTTAAATGTTCGATCTGATTGCGACTTGCTACTAGGATATCATCTACATAATTCTAACCATCGTGTCTAAAAATAAATATAAGAAAGGATTGTGCCGCATTGCGGATTTGAATCGCGGTGACTTGAAGTAACGTACGATTATCTATTAATCTTTGGTTTTTAATGTCTGCCGACAATTCGAATTTGATTAAAAAATCTGCGCCTATTATTGGACGTGTAACATCAGCAATTGTAAACAAATGTTCAAATTCGCGACGTAGTCCTAAATCGATATTTAACAATTTTGTACCATATGTTGAAATGTTAGAGCCATTAGCAGCTGTTAAGAATGAAGAAGGGGTTTTTGAGAAAATACCAAAATCGGAATGTAGAACAACAGAAACATCAGCCCCGGTGTCAATTAAAAATCGTAAATTGTTTAGTTTTAATTAGTTTCCCTGGTCGGAATTATTATTATTCAGTTTATTATTTTTTGGATCCGAAATAAATTCACATCTTGTTGATGAACATTTTGCTGCTTTATCACCGAAGTTGAAATTGTACCAACAGTACAACTTATTATCTCTTGTAATAAAAAACGACTGTGTTCCTCGGCGAGATGATGATCTGGATCTGAACTTATCTCGATTATTCACTATTTGGCTTTGTTCTCGACTTCGATTACTATTGTAATTTTGATTTGAAGCATTACTTTTACTCATACCTTTGTGAGTTTTAGCAACAGCCTTTTGTAGTTCATTAATAGAATGCAATAATGAATTTTCTGCTGAACCAGCGGAATTACTAGAATGATAATTTTTTGAGCAACCTGCATTACTTGATTGAGACGCAATATGATTCGTCATAGTTGAAATATTTGAGCCACCTATGTCCCAAATTTTATCGGCTGTCTCCAGTATTTTTGTTAGCGGACTGTCTAAATGAATAGCCAAAACGGATAAAACATTGTTTGGTAATCGTTGAAGCCTAATTGATTTAATCAAGTCTATGCTTATTATATTCGATTTTCTACCTAATGCTTCCAATTTTCGATAAAAATCAGAAGGTGTTTGATCACCCAGCTGATGTGGAGCTAAGAGTTTTTCCAATCTTTGGTTTTCTGTCAATGATTTCCTTCTTATAATTTCGTCTTTAAGCGTTTGATACTTATTTTCTGCGGGCAGACTATAAATTATATCTGCAACTATCTAAATTATGTCAGATGGCAATTTTGAAATAGCCTTATCAAATTTGATATCATCATTTATTTTAGCTTTTCCTTTCTGACTCATAAATCGGTCAAATTTAGCAAACCAAAGTTCTGGCATTTCTGACCAAAATGATGGTAATTCAACGGTGACAGAATCACTTTCTTCGTTGACCCCTTCCCCCGAGCATTCAGCATAATTATTATCATATCCAAAAACCTAATCATCATGATGAAACCACATATGTATATGCTTTTGTTTGCATTTCGATATCAAATAAAAGATCCGGTAATGCATTTGTCAAAAAATTAAGGATCTTTCTTTTCTGAGTTAATAGTAGCACCAGAGGCCCAATGAGCCAGCCATTAACAATACCACACCATGTTACGAGACTCCAACGATTTTGTTGATTGATTGCATGAACCAAATGAGAATTTTGTGGAGACCAATAATAGCAGTTGTGTCGATTTAGTTGACCTGTATTATGGGAAGTGGCTTTATTGGAAAATGTAGCATGTATACTCTTATCAACTGTTCGAAGCTTTGAACGAAGGAAACAACTGTGTATTGATAATATGGAGACATTGTTTAACATTTAATTCGGTGAAATGTAAAATTATTTGTTTACTTAAAATTTTTTTATAAAACGGCTATTCATTCAGTTAATTTTATCAAACTTTTTATAAAAACATGTATATAGCCATATAATTACGCACAATTTTTGAGTTTTATTAAAAATCCATAATTTATTCTAATATTTCGGACTCAAGTCCATTTTCAAAGAAAATCTATTTAATAAAAAATTGAAAAAATTATAAATTATTTGATAACAAACTATTGTAAACAATTTTTGATTCACACTTACATTAGTTAAATTTATTAAAAATCTAAATAAAATCTCTGTGAATCATCACATTTATATAAACACAAATTAAAATTGTAAAACACAAAATAAAATATTAATGTTGTTGTTTACTCAACAAATCAGTCAACCATTATTAAAAAATCTGCAAACCGAAAATTGCGTTTATGCAATTTACAAACCGCTGTAAAATTCTATATAAACATATATTCTTATATGTATGCATGTAGAAAATTATATCCTCTACATACATATGTATATAATATTTCAGCATTTACCAACACTTAAGGCTTCAACACTCCAAAAGTAACAAATGCAACGGCAACACAAATCATGTATATATTGTTTTATGTAAAAATTAACAAATCATTATACACACAGATTATACTAATTACAAATGCATCTTCATAAACAATTCCGTATTGAGATAATCTAAAAAACGAGAGTGTAATGCTCGTTGAACAAACTTTGTTTTCTTCCCCTCCTTTACAATACAAAAATTAATGTAGGTCAGGAAAGAAAACAAAACTTGTCAATTGTAGACCAAAAATACTAAAACACGAACCTTACACTTCCCATGGTCAACCATACAACGGCACAAAATTTATTCTATAGAATTTCTGATTTTTTGTAATTGAGTTCTGTATGTCCCAATTATTTGTCGGTAGTTATCACATAAGTTTTCCGTATCCCGCCTAAAATTAACACTTTGGTCTGGATTCATGCATATGTAGCCAGCTTCTAACATAAGCCGTGAAGCTTCAAATTTTTCTTTAAAAATTATTTTAGGCCGATTGAAATTAAAAATATGCGAAGTTACGTTGACATGGGCCGCAAGTGCAGTGGTAGTTTTATTACATCGGACATCACTTTGATGCTGTTGTATCCGTCTTTTTAATTTGTTTTTAGTTTGTCCAATATACTTTTTTCCACATTCACAGGGAATTTCATACACAATATTTGTTTGCTCTTGCACCGGAATTCTGTCTTTAAGCTGGCTGAATGCATTAAGTTTAAGTTTATTATTAATTTTAGAGCCAATTAAACAATTATTGTTGTTCTGTTTCAAAATATACCGAATATGTTCCGATAAATCCGGTACGTAAGTAAGGCTATTGAAATTTACTATTTGTAGGTTATCATTAATATTAGTGTTGTTGTTAGTGTTGTTATTCGTGTAGTTATAATAAGTGAGCCATTTAGCTTTTTTTATAACCCGTTCAATGATTTTATCCGGGTAGTTGTTTTTATGTAAAATACTTTTTATGTTATTAATGTTTATGTTGTAGAACAATATATCTGATAGTTTGAAAATCCTTTTTGCGAGTGAAAGAGCTACATTAAATTTCATAAGATAAGGGTGCGACGAAACGTAATTTAGAATTCTATCGGAACTGGTGGGTTTACGATACCAACATGTTTTTATTTTCATATTGCTCCGAATTAACATTAAGTCTAAATATGGTATTTTATTTTGCGCTTCTCTCTCAATAGTGAACTTAATGTGGGGATCATATGAATGTAAGCACTCCAACACTATTTCTATGCACTGTTCTGGAATGGCCATAATGATATCGTCAACGTACTTCTTAATAAACGTTGGTTGTCGTTCCAGTTTTGGTAAGCATTTTTCAAAAAGCCTTTCCATAAGGACATCAGCTAATATTGGCGAAAGAGGGTTACCCATTGCCAGGCCAAATTTTTGGGTGTATATCTGATTATTAAACATAAAATAATTGTTATTTTTAACTACAAATTTTAACAGTGACATAAATGAATACTTGTCCAATTCAGTGAACCATTTAATCTCCTCCCATCTCAACTTTATGATCTTTAAAACTCTGTCTGTTGGAACATTCGTAAAAAGGGAAATTACGTCAAATGAAACAAGAGTATCATCCGGTTGAAGTGTAGTTCTATCTATGAAATCCTTAAATGAATAAGAATTTTTAATATTAAATCTGCTGCCTGTGGTTAGATGTTTAATAGTTTGTGCAAGATATTTCGCTAGTTTATAACATGGTGAGTCTATTGTGGATACTATTGGACGTAATGGATTATTAATTTTATGAATCTTGCGGGTAATCCATAGATTCTGGGTGCTGTAGGATGTTTAATTATAACCTGCTTCTTTAGTGTGTCACTGATTGATATTTTATTAAGTTCTTTTATTAACATATTATTGACTGAGACTGTGGGATCTTCATTAATAATGTCATAGGTATTCCTATCGTTAAGCAGTTCTAACATTTTATAATTATACTCGGCTTTGTTCATTATGACGGTTTTCTTACTTTTATCACTGTCTAACACAATAATTTCCTTATGCTGCTTCATGAAATGTTTCAATTTACGAAACGTTATGTTTAAAAAATCCGTGGTCGTATTTTTCTGATTATTTTTCTTTAAATGTCTGTTAATTACGTTAACGACATTTTCCTTTTTTATAATTTTCCTAATTTCATTATTCTCAGAATTAAGTATGTTTTCAACATCAGCTAGTATGTTGAGACATGGGAAATTGTGTATGGTGGTAGGAATCGCGAACTTGGGTCCAAACGACAGTAGTACTTTAATATCATTTGGAACATCAACGTTAGTTAGATTAACTAAAAAACTCTCATTAAAGATCATCTCAACACTCACATTGCAATCAAGTCTATTGAATTTTTTAGAAAGGCGATTTTTATGTGAATCAAACATAATTTTGTTGTGCCTACACTGGGATACTTTTAGAAATTGAAAATCATTAAATGTTAGACTCACCGAAAGAATATTGTTGATGATAATAACCTCTTTGATCAATTCGTTCAATTCGTATATACAGACTTTTATCTCATAGTTGATCAGTTGTTTAAGCAGCTTCATCTTGATTTGTTCTATGGTGGAATTGTATGGGTTGGTTTGCTTTCTCGCTTTTATTTCTTTGGTGATGTTTTGTAGAAATTTAGGATAAATTCCACACCTTCTACATTTCAAGAGGAAAAATCGTCTTGTAATTGCACGGGTGATTTTATCATTAACTCTGATGAATTTCATTATGTGTTTGTTGATATTTTCATTGTTCATTAATAATAAACTTAAACTTAATGCATTCAGCCAGCTTAAAGACAGAATTCCGGTGCAAGAGCAAACAAATATTGTGTATGAAATTCCCTGTGAATGTGGAAAAAAGTATATTGGACAAACTAAAAACAAATTAAAAAGACGGATACAACAGCATCAAAGTGATGTCCGATGTAATAAAACTACCACTGCACTTGCGGCCCATGTCAACGTAACTTCGCATATTTTTAATTTCAATCGGCCTAAAATAATTTTTAAAGAAAAATTTGAAGCTTCACGGCTTATGTTAGAAGCTGGCTACATATGCATGAATCCAGACCAAAGTGTTAATTTTAGGCGGGATACGGAAAACTTATGTGATAACTACCGACAAATAATTGGGACATACAGAACTCAATTACAAAAAATCAGAAATTCTATAGAATAAATTTTGTGCCGTTGTATGGTTGACCATGGGAAGTGTAAGGTTCGTGTTTTAGTATTTTTGGTCTACAATTGACAAGTTTTGTTTTCTTTCCTGACCTACATTAATTTTTGTATTGTAAAGGAGGGGAAGAAAACAAAGTTTGTTCAACGAGCATTACACTCTCGTTTTTTAGATTATCTCAATACGGAATTGTTTATGAAGATGCATTTGTAATTAGTATAATCTGTGTGTATAATGATTTGTTAATTTTTACATAAAACAATATATACATGATTTGTGTTGCCGTTGCATTTGTTACTTTTGGAGTGTTGAAGCCTTAAGTGTTGGTAAATGCTGAAATATTATATACATATGTATGTAGAGGATATAATTTTCTACATGCATACATATAAGAATATATGTTTATATAGAATTTTACAGCGGTTTGTAAATTGCATAAACGCAATTTTCGGTTTGCAGATTTTTTAATAATGGTTGACTGATTTGTTGAGTAAACAACAACATTAATATTTTATTTTGTGTTTTACAATTTTAATTTGTGTTTATATAAATGTGATGATTCACAGAGATTTTATTTAGATTTTTAATAAATTTAACTAATGTAAGTGTGAATCAAAAATTGTTTACAATAGTTTGTTATCAAATAATTTATAATTTTTTCAATTTTTTATTAAATAGATTTTCTTTGAAAATGGACTTGAGTCCGAAATATTAGAATAAATTATGGATTTTTAATAAAACTCAAAAATTGTGCGTAATTATATGGCTATATACATGTTTTTATAAAAAGTTTGATATTATTTGTTTACTTGAATTTTTCTTTGTTTTGCTTCCTCCAAATAGGTCCTGAAGATCCATCCTGCTACGTCCTCATTGTGGGCTCTAAATATCGAGTTTCTTACCGATGGTAACATTTTAAATCCTGGAATATGTCATAATATTTTATGTTTTTTCAATTTTTAGCAGGGAGATTATCAGCCTTTAAATTTACTTCCTGAACCATCATACCATCGTAACATCGTTTCATCGTGCTATCATACCACCTTACCATCATTCTATTATATCATCCTACTTCCATACCGTGGCATATTATCATACAATCGTGAATCGTATCATCATACAATCATACCATCATTCCATCATACCATTATCCCCTCGTACTCTTATGACTCTTATGATCTCACTATCATACCATCGTACATCATGACCATCACCACCATAATTACAATTACCATCTCCATCCCTATCAACATCTTCAACACTATCATCGTCACCCTATATCACCGTTAAGAAATAATACACGACGTCGATTTGTTTTTTATTTTGCACTAAATATCCTAAAAAAATCAGCTAAAACGGTGAAGTTTTAGAGATTCCTTCATGGTAACTTTGGACATGATTATGACAAGAGCGTTGAGACGTGAAATATTGGAAATATTGATAGTGACTGTCCATAGGCCTTAAACAATAATTGTTTGCAGTCTGGCTCAATTCAATCAACGCGTCTGACACTTAAACAGATGCTGTTGGGTAAAACTATAATTTTCTTCCTATATATCATAATGTCACTTTTTATTTTAGAATCAGCAGTTACAGTAACCAGCAGTTGATAACAAATGCAATTGCTGATTTAGAAAACATCTCTGGACCCGAATCTCCTATGCAGTTAGCAGCTTTCACCAATTTGTATTGTTCCGTGTGAAAAATTCGACTGTAAGACGTCGACTGATGAATTGAATTCCTTAAGGCATACGCTATTGCGAAAATGTGATAATCCCAGTTTTAAGCTTTTCTTTCAGATCGATTCACCCGTTCCGATGCATTGCTTTGCGGTGAATAGTAAGCAGTATTCATCGGCTGGGAACACAATTTTTTAGAAACCCTATAGAAGTCGATACTCTTAAATTTTACTCCATTGTCAGAATGTAGCGTCTTTGGTACACCAAATATTCTAAATTTTTCATCCAGGTAAGCTGTGATATTATTGGTATGGACTTTAGCCAAGGTTTTAAGTAATACAAAATTGGTCAATTAATTTACCTGAACTGGACTTTGGGTAGGGGCCTAATAGATCAACGTATAAACGTTAACACAGTCACTCGGATATCCCAGTGTATCCCATTATCGGTCGAGCTACAGTTTGTTATTCGCTTTGGTGTTTTTGCATATTTCACAAGAAGTATAATGAACTAATAAACGTCACTACACATCCTTGGCCAGTAGTAATAACGGCGCAATCGATCCAATGTTTTGCGAATTCCGCCGTGTCGGCTTCTAGTACAGCGTGTTCGCTTTGAATTATTGATCTTACCATAGTTGATGGATGGCACGTACAATTTTCACACGGGCAGTTCAATTAAACTTAGTCTAGTTTTAGGTTCTATAGAAATTTCGTATTATTCCGGAGTAAATCTGTAATTGAAGCACAAACCTCCTGTGCCATCCCACCTTTCCAAAAAATCGGTGCACCTTTTTCACCGTCTTTGGCTGGGGATAATCACAAACCGCACTAATATTATCCGGATCTGTCGATAAACTCTCTTCGCCCACAATATAACCCAGATTTTTATAACAAAGTGTTTTTTTTCCATGTTCACCATAAGTTTGGCGTCGGAAAGTTTTCGAGCTACCAATATTAAAACTATTACATGCTGCTTAAACGTTGGAGATACCACGAGTAAATCATCTAGATATAATTATGAATATTTTTTCTCTTAATTCATGGGGAACTACCATACCCATGAGTCGGCACATTGAAGCTGCGGCATTGCATAGGCCGAACTGCATGATATTGCTAAATATTTAAATTGGTAAATTTTTCTGCTAGGTATAGAAAAACTGTTTTGCCTTTGGAATTCTCAGTTAACGGAATCTGCCAAAAGGCATCTTTGAGGCCTATGCTCGAAATGAATTTCAACCAAACGTCCCAAGAGTTCTTCGATGTTTAGAGCTGGGTACGCATCGTTCTTCTTTACCTGGTTTAGTTTTCTAGAGTCGATGCACAGTCGCGATTTACCGTTTGATTTCTTTACTAACACGACCGGAGAGCTCCAAGCACTTACGCTTTCCTCTATAACTTTTTTTTTTCAACATTTCCCTTATGAGTTGGTTCATATTCTCTTGTACTGCTGTTGATATTTGATAATGCCTCCGTTTACTAGGCTCGGCTATCCCTACGTCAATTTTATGCACAAATAAATGTGTTCTTCCCAAACCCCTCCCATCAATCATTTCGGGAATATTTCTATGAAATCTTCTAGCTGTGATAATTGGAATTCGGTTACCATATGCGTAGGTATTTCTGATTTAGCAGTTTCTAATCTTTCTATGAAAGCAAAAATTAATGCTCAAATATATCTTGGCACGTAAAGTAAGAGCTACGTAGAACTTTATTCTGATCGTTTTTCTTCCACGTTCACCTCATTACTCGTTCACGTAAATTAATGAAATCGATGATAGAATTTGGCAATCAATCTGCCTGTATGAATTGTTGAATTTATTCTTTGTAATTTAATACCTATTTGTTTCAGCAATTTTTCGGCATTTCGACCTATTACACTGATCGATGCCCCACTATCCATTAGTCCTTTAACCAAGTGACCTTGTTTTGTTAACGGTAACTTATGGTCGAGGATTGTCATCTTCACTTTCTAAATATACAGAATGATTCCACATCTCCAGCCTCTTGCAGTGTTTTCTCAGGCTGTCGATTTTTAGAAAATAATTGCCTTAATAGCTGGATTGAGATTAAATTTTATTATTCTTAAATAATTGCTCTTTACTGAATGGCAATTGCAAATGGTAGTCCATTGTCGGTTGTCTTATCATCGACCAGTTAGCCCCTGGAGACTTACGCAAGAAAATCAACATCCAGGTTTGCGCTGGACCTTCTACATAATTGAAAATTACTCTGTGAGGTGTCTCCACCAGAAAAAATTTGAGCTTAGTCATGTTTTCTAATTGGAACACAAAATCTCTGACATTTAATCCTTTTCCCATTCGGCTTGTTTGGGGAAAATCACAAAATGTCGGCACATTCCACTTGACGTGTTTTATAAACATATCCGGGTTAAATTTATACTGGGTTCTTTCAAAACTATTATCGTGTTGATATGGAGTGTTATTAGACAAATCCGGGATAGAAAAATTGATTGATTTTTGGAACATTTGCGCTTTTGGTTTGGTCGTATATACCGAATACCCTTGATAATCGATATTGGTTTAAAAAGATCTGCCAATAGGCCCAAAGTTGGTCCCCTTATCGAATTTACGTTTGTTGTTAAAGTGCTTGGAAGCTATCGAAGCTTTGATGATTTATCGTATTTTCATACCATGGCTGTACTACCATGGGCTGGCTCATGGGCGTATTGCTTGAAAAATCCATATTAGTTTTTACCACATTGTTATATGTGGGTTGATTGTCTATAGTGACTGTATTTCAAACATATTATCGGCAGCGGAGTGTACCGTGGTGGAAACTTTCGTCGCCCCTAAGAGACTAGAGGTAGTAGATTTTGGGAATCCATCTAGTGATGTTTCTGAATTAACTGGCTCCTTTCGTTTCATCCTTCAGTGCTTTGCATATATACATTTAGCAACTATATACGACGTCTTAAGCTACTCAGTACTGGCTATAATTCTGGTGGGTTCCTAAATTAATGTTTGGCTCTCAAATTTCTCTCATTCCAATGCAAGGCTTTCGCTAGAGCTGCAAATAACATTGGATTAGGCATATTTTCAACAAACTTCTGACTCTGTTGCATCAATTGTTTACTTTGCTCGATGCAAAGTTTTATTTCCAAGTCTTTCTGATCCACAGTGACATGTGATTATTATATAACATTATGTTTGTTTGGTTATGTAACCTATCTCTGCCCGTTCTGTTGTAATGCTCAAAATATAGTGTGCATAGTTACATCCATATGTATATAATGTTCCTACATACATTCTTATGCCATAAACGTGGCCATAATAATACGTCTCATAATACATTATCTCAACTTATTCATAAAATCGAAAATGTTAAATTCCCATTCATACAATAAAAATAACTTTAATTTTATTATTTTCATCTTCATTACTATAATTGTTATTAACGACATTATTTAGATACATCATTCTGTTAGTATAAATTATACATAACTAAATGCTCTAAACATTTAAAATTTCGGAAAAGAAGTCAGCTTAAAAATTCAAAACATCGTTCCACAAAAATTGTTCAGTCGAAATTTACATTTCCATACGGTCGCTCATTAACGATAACAATTATTATTTGAAATGAATGTTTCCGATTTCATAAGAAAATTCAATTCATCTCGTGTAAGGTATTCTCCGATTGAAGTTATATGTGTGGTGTATGCGGAGGAAAATGATCCTTAAGGAATTACTATTTGTACAAATTTCCTTGTTTGCAAATAAGAGATTTGAATGGCTTACGTTTTTTTTATATCGTGAATACCTATATTATGCCGCGGAATTACATAAATACACAAAGAATTATATACGTAATTGATTTCGTACTAAATTGGCTTACGTTAAAGTTGATGGGGTATATCATTATATCGTCGACGTTCATTTGTTTTCTTAATATTTTGTTGTGTTTAAAAGATGGTGGTTTTCGATTTAATATTTTTATTTTTGTGTTTGGTTTTCCTCTCTTTCTATATGGGTTTAAGTTTTAATCCGAGGTTTTTCTTCCGTTGTGTGCTTTTTTCATTACACTTATAACGTTATACAAGAAATGTAATTTAGTGAAATGTAATTGGTGTAATCTTTTTTTATCAGACTTCTGTCTTGCTGTTCAACTTTGTGTATTATTGTTTGTATAAAAAGGATGAGTGATTTTTAAATCGCTTAAAGTTGATCATCTAGTAAAAGTTTAATAATGTTTTAAAGTAAGTAAATTTATTAAATCTCTTGATGCTCTGGCTATTTAATTTTATTTCGACATAAAATAAAAAACCTAGGAGTCCAAGTCTTCTTTAAATTTAATTTCTATTGAATTAATTGAACGATATATAAAAAATAATTTAAAATACGAAAAAAAACTTTCTTTTTTACAAACAAATATTATTATTGTGCTCGAGCAACCCCCAAAAGCAAAATTATGGTCCAACATGATACAAACAAAAAGAAAAAAAATAATTAAAAGCATTTTTGTTGTAGAATGTAGATATGAATCAAATGAATTAGTCCCAATGGACTAGGCTAACATTAAAATAAAAATAATCGCACACAAAAGCATAATATAATTATATTGTATTGTTAGCAAAAGAAATATGAAATATGGATTGTAGTGCTCAGGCCTTAACATAAACGTACCATACGTTACATCAATAAATTCGAAAGGTAAATGAAAACAACCTCTTTTACCACTGGTACCTACGCCATCTTAATCATGAAGCAACTTTAGCATACGCTTTGTCCGTTCATTATCATTATTTAGCCAATTTAAAATAAAACTAGTAAAAAATAACGAACCTTAGCCACGTATTCGTTCTGTTCTCTTTTTAAACTCAATCAATATAAAAGTAAATTTTTACCTCCTTAAAGCATAATTTCTGTTTAACAAAAAGTTGGAAAAGGAAGTTAAAATTTAAAAAAAAAAAAAATGTTTAGCTTTCTTTGCGGAAAGAAAAATCAACCTTTTTTTATTTATTTTTCTTGCTGTTGTTGGTGTGTTATGGCGAAATATGCAAATTCACCATTATGTTCGCATACATTTTTATTAGCTTATCAGAATTTATTGAATCGGCGATACAGTTCTATAGCATACTAGAATATGTATATAACATAATAAAGCTTTACCTCTACAATTAGCGCAGATTATGAAAGGAAAACTTTTACCAAAATACAGGAAACAGGTTCGTCCATAAAAATAGATTACATGCGTAAGGAAATTCAGTAGAAAATAAACAAGCAACGCAAAACATGTTTTTGTTTTGTTCTAAATTTAAAACGAATTGGCAATCTGCATTAAGTTATTTGTCAACACATATAATTCCTTATTTCCTTCTATTTCAGCGAGTTATTTTCTATTACCATTCTTACCACCACTAATTTGTAGGCAAATCATACAAACATGTGTATTCGCTATTGTTAGGAAAAAAAGAAACAATTTCTATTTAACCTCTGTGGTAAGAGTGAACGAATTGAATAAAATATGATTCCGGAAGAGGAAATTATGTTGTCATATATGCGAGTGAAATATTTCCTCTGGAAATGGTTTAGGAAAAATTTAATATGCGGGAAATTGGACTACAAAACACACAAATGCACTTAGGCGAAACATTGTTTAAATTAAATCCTTGAATTAATTTACATTCAAATTGAATTAAAATTAATTAAAACCTTTAATTTTATTAAACAAAGTTTAAAACAGAAACAAGATACAACCAAATTAAGTTTTGAAAAAAGTATTAGACCATTACAGTAAAACTACTAAAATCATGTTATACCGAACCACACGTTTAACTATTTGAGAACTATGAAAAAATAAAAAAAACAAAAATTCATGAATATTCTGGCAATTGATGAGGGATAGAGGGATGGCTATTTATAGCCATGAGGATATTGATATATTCTTTATTCGATTCTCAAAACTTAAACCAAAGAACAAACGATGATTTTAATTTTTCCTGGGCCCTCCGAGCCGGTGAGGGGGCGAAAATGGTTGCAGCTTTCCATCAGCCACAAGAATACCACAAGAGAATTTAATCAAGTTTCAAACTGATGAGCTTATGATTATGAAAAAAACAATCTTCTAATATATACAGTGATTGTTCGGAAATACTAACATACTTCTGCGTGTTAATTTGTAAAACACATTAAAAATGGTCCAAGGACCGCTTGCATATAACAAATTACAAGAATTAATTAATTAACATTTAAAATTAAAGTAATATTACTTTACACAGAAATAGGGCTGTATGAATGTCGTGAAAAAGAAAAGTTGTAAGAGAATTTGGCTGTATTAGTAAAATTCGATAATACAACCTGCACAGAACATTTTGTAAAATTGTGATACAATCAGTTCAGTCGTCGCGGCTTGACGAGAAGATTGATTTTTTCATAATCATAAGTTCATCAGTTCGAAACGGGATTAAATTTTCTTTCAATCAACATATTAAAATCAAATTAAATTTAAATATTAAAAATCAAAACTAAAAATTAAAAATTAAAAATTAAAAATTAAAAATGAGAAATCATAACTAAAACTAAAATTAAAAATTAACAATTAAACAAAAAAAAATTCAAAATTCAAAATTTAAAATGATAAATTCAAAATGAAAAAATAAAAATTAAATATTAAATATCAAATTTTAACTAATAAAAATTAAAAATTCACAAATTAAAAATTAAAAATTGAAATTTAAAAATCAAAAATTAAAAATTAAAAATCAAAAATTACAAATTACAAATTAAAAATTAAATATTATATAATTAATATTAAATTTTAAAAATTAAATATTGAAAATTAAAAATTTAAAATTAGATTAAAAATTATAAGTTAAATATTAAATATGTATTCAAAATTCAAAATTATAAATATTAAAATTAAAATTAAATTAAAAATGAAAAATTAAAAATTAAATATCAAATATTAGATACTATATATTAAATATTAAAAACTAATTATTAAAAATGAAAGATTAAAAATTCAAAATTCAAAATGCAAAATGAAAAATTCAAAATAAAAAATGGAAAATGAAAAATTAAACATTAAAAATTAAAAATTAAAAATTGATATTGAAATTGTTAAAAAAAGTTAAAAATCCAAATTTAAAAATTAAAAATTAAAACTTCAAAATGAAAAATTCCAAATGAAAAATTAAAAATGAAAAATTAAAAATTAAATATTACATAATTAATATTAAATATTAAAAATTAAATATTGAAAATTAAAAATTAAATTAAAAATTATAAGTTAAAAGTTAAATATTAAATATTTTTTAAATATTATAAATAGGAAAATTAAAAATTAAATTAAAAATGAAAAATCAAGAATTAAAATTTGATATTGAAATTAAAATTAAAACTAAACAAAAAACTAAAATTAAAAATTAAAAGTTAAAAATTCAAAATTAAAAATTAAAAATTAGAAATTAAAAATTTAAAATGAAAAATTATAATTAAAACTAAAATTAAGAATTAACAATTAAACAAAAAAAATTCAAAATTCAAAATTCAAAATTAAAACTGAAAAATTAAAAATTAAATACTAAATATTAAATTTTAAATAATAAAAATTTAAAATTATGTATATTAAAAATTAAAAATTATAAGTTAAAGGTTAAATATTAAATATTCAAAATTCAAAATTATATACATATATTAAAATTAAAAATTAAAAATTAAAAATTAAAAATTGATATTGTAATTTAAATCAAAACTTAAAAAAACTAAAATTAAGAATTAAAAGTTATTTATTCAATATTAAAAATTAGAAATTTAAAATAAAAAATTAAAACAGAAAAATTATAAATTAAATTTTAAATAATAAAAATTTAAAATTAAATTTTTAAAATTAAAAAATTAAAAATTAAAAAAACAAAATTAAAAATTTAAAATCAAATATTAAATACTAAATATTAAATATTAAAAATAAATTATTAAAAATTCAAAATAACAAATTAAAAATTAAAAATCAAATATTAAATACTAAATATTAAATATTAAAAGTTAAATATTAAAAATTCAAAATGTAAAATTCAAAATGAAAAATGAAAAATTAGAAATTAAAAATGAATAACTAGAACTAAAATTAAAAATTAACAAATAAACAAAATAAATTAAAAATTAAAAATTCAAAATGAAAAATTAATATTAAATATCAAATTTTCAAAATAAAAATTAAAAATTATAAATTCAAAAATTAAAAATTAAAAACTAGAAATTAAAAATTCAAAATTCAAAATTTAAAATGAAAAATTAAAAATTATAATTAAAAATTAAAAATAAAAAATAAAAAATTAGAAATGAAAAATTAAAAATGAAAAATTATAACTAGTACTTAAATTAATGATTAACAACTAAACAAAATAAAATAAAAATTCAAAATGAAAAATTAAAAATGATAAATGAAAAATTGATATTGAAATTTAAATTAAAACTACAAAAAAATCTAAAATTAAAAATTATAACTAGTACTTAAATTAATGATTAACAATTAAACAAAAATAAAATTAAAAATTCAAAATAAAAAATTCAAAATTTAAAATTCAAAATTCAAAATGAAAAATTCAAAATGAAAAATTCAAAATAAAAAATGAAAAATGAAAAATTATAATTAAAAATTAAAAATTAGAAATTAAAAATTAAAAATGAATAACTAAAACTAAAATTAAAAATTAACAAATAAACAAAAAAAATTCAAAATTTGAAATTCAAAATGAAAAATTAATATTAAATACCAAATTTTAAATAATAAAAATTAAAAATTAAATATTCAAAAATTAAAAATTAAAAATTAAAAATTGAAAATTAAAAATTAAAAATTAAAAACTAAAAATTCAAAATTCAAAATTAAAAATTACAAATTATAACTTACAAATTACAAATTACAAAACTAAAAATTAAAAATTAAAAATTAAAAATCATAGATTAAAAATTAAAAATTAAAAATTAAAAATTAAAAATTAAAAATTAAAAATTAAAAATTAAAAATTAAAAATTAAAAATTACAAATTACAAATTACAAATTCTAAATTATAAATTACAAATTAAAAATAAATAACAATTTACAAATTACAAATTACAAATAACAAATAACAAATTACAAATTACAAATTACAAATTACAAAAATATATTAATATTAGATGTTAAAAATTAAATATTGAAAATTAAAAATTACAAATTTAAAATAAGATTAAAAATTAAAAATTATAAATTGAAAGTTAAAAGTTAAATATTAAATATTAAAAATTCAAAATCATAAATCTAAAATTAAAAATTAAATATCAAATATTAAATACTAAATATTATATATTCAAAATAATTTATTAAAAATTAAAAATTCCAAATTCAAAATGAAAAATTCAAAATTTAAAATGAAAAATTAAAAATTAAAAATTAATATTAAAAATTCAAAATTCAAAATTCAAAATTCAAAATGAAAAATGAAAAATGAAATATTAAAAATTAAAAATTATAACTAAAATTAAAAATTAACAATTAAACAAAAAAAAATTAAAAATTATAAATTCCAAATGAAAAACTAAAAATTTAAAATTTAAAATTTAAAATTTAAAATTTAAAATTTAAAATTTAAAATTTAAAATTTAAAATTTAAAATTTAAAATTTAAAATTTAAAATTTAAAATTTAAAATTTAAAATTTAAAATTTAAAATTTAAAATTTAAAATTTAAAATTTAAAATTTAAAATTTAAAATTTAAAATTTAAAATTTAAAATTTAAAATTTAAAATTTAAAATTTAAAATTTAAAATTTAAAATTTAAAATTTAAAATTTAAAATTTAAAATTTAAAATTTAAAATTTAAAATTTAAAATTTAAAATTTAAAATTTAAAATTTAAAATTTAAAATTTAAAATTTAAAATTTAAAATTTAAAATTTAAAATTTAAAATTTAAAATTTAAAATTTAAAATTTAAAATTTAAAATTTAAAATTTAAAATTTAAAATTTAAAATTTAAAATTTAAAATTTAAAATTTAAAATTTAAAATTTAAAATTTAAAATTTAAAATTTAAAATTTAAAATTTAAAATTTAAAATTTAAAATTTAAAATTTAAAATTTAAAATTTAAAATTTAAAATTTAAAATTTAAAATTTAAAATTTAAAATTTAAAATTTAAAATTTAAAATTTAAAATTTAAAATTTAAAATTTAAAATTTAAAATTTAAAATTTAAAATTTAAAATTTAAAATTTAAAATTTAAAATTTAAAATTACAAATTACAAATTACAAATTACAAATTACAAATTACAAATTAAAAATTAAATATTATATAATTAATAATAAATATAAAAAATTAAATATTGAAAATTAAAAATTTGATTAAAAATTATAAGTTAAGGGTTAAATATAATATATTCAAAATTATAAATTAAAAATTAAAAATTTAATTATAAATGAAAAATGAAAAATTAAAAATCAAAGATTAAATACTAAATATTAAATATTAAAAATTAAAATATTAAAATTCAAAATTCAAAATTAGAAGTTAGATACTTAAAACTAAAAATTCAAAATGAAAAATTAAAAATTAAATATTAAATATCAAATTTTAAATAACAAAAATTCAAAATTCAAAAATTAAAAATTAATAATTAATAAATGAAAATTAAAAATTAAAAATTTAATATTACAAATTACAAATTAAATATTATATAATTAATAATAAATATTAAAAATTAAATATTGAAAATTAAAATTTTTAAAATTTAAAATTTGATTAAAAATTATAAGTTAAAAGTTAAATATAATATATTCAAAATTCAAAATTATAATTGAAAAATTAAAAATTAAAAATCAAAGATTAAATACTAAATATTAAATATTAAATATTAAAAATTAAATTATAAATATTAAAAATTCAAAATTAAAAATTAGAAACTTAAAACTAGAAATTCAAATTGAAAACTTAAAAATTAAATATTAAATATCAAATTTTAAATAACAAAAATTCAAAATTCAAAATTAAAAAATTAAATATTATATAATTAATATTAAAACAAAATTAAAAATTTGACTAAAAATTAAAATTTATTAGTTAAAAGTTAAATATTAAAGATTCAAAATTCAAAATTATAAATTTAAAACTAATAATTAAATTAAATTTAATCAAAACACGTCTTCCTCCATAGAGCGTTCACTACCGACCCGTAAAATTTGCTTTGTTTTTTTTTTGAATAAAATCTAGATTAATTAGATTAGTTAGTCACAAAAAGTCGACTCATTGATCGATAAAATTGCCATGTAAAAATGTGCCAATTTGGTTCCCGTTTGTTGACAATTTATGGAGAAAAAACAAATTTTTAAACGATTTAGTCAACCATTCAGTCAATTTTTGTAAATTTTTCATCGTTTTCTTGTAGCATGTGGGTACTAGGGTTGTTTGTTTGTTTAAACACTGTTTGTTTAGTTGTATGTACACTTTCTGTACCAAATTATTGTAATAATTGTTTACGCAATATAAAACTTTTTAAATGCTAAAAACAAGAATATATTTACTTCCAAGACATGACTGCATCATGTGCTCCTATAATGTACATACAGTAACCATATTTTTATTATCATTCATCTCGCTAATAAGCATTGATACACACGTAACAGTTCTACTGAACTTTTTCTTATTTTTTAAAATTTATGCCACATCTGAATAATGGTCCACCATAAAACTCATTTTTGCCAAAATTTAACGGTTAATAAAATTCGTCTTAATGATTTTTTACTTGGATGAATAAGCACACTCGCATAATCCATTTTATGCATGTACACTACATATAGTAAAAGACGTAAATTTATTAAGTACGTATAAGTATAATACAACCTAAATAAAATCGCCATGACTTTTATATAATTGCATGGTAATGTAAAATGTTTGTACGTGATGGTGTATATATACAAATTGTAACTAGCACAAATGTTTCCATCTATGTAAAAAATCATAATAAATAAATTTTGTTACATACGAGTAGCACACATCCTCGACTCGACCTAAAAAATTATAAAGGCGAATTAATTTTGTTGTTAACTCAGGTGCAAAATAAATTGTGTACCTTAATTTGGGTGCCTTCTTTATTGTATATTTTCCATGTGATGAATTTATCATTTCCATGATGAGTTTTTTTTTTCTTTTCGTATAAAGGTATATTACGATGGCGTAAAGGCTTAACTCAAAATTATGACATGTGGAATTTTATTTCATTTTAAAGATGAACAACCGCTTCATGGCTTAAATTTTGACGAATCGTTTTATATGTAAAATATTTCGTTAGAAACTTGTATACGACATGTATAAGTGAAACATGAGGAACATATTTATCCTTTTTGAAAATGTTGATGTTGAAGATTAATTATGTAACTTGAGTATGAACGTCAAAGGTGTATGCTTGCAAAGAATATGTAATGAAGCACTACTTGTTTGTTAATTTTTTGTGTTCAACCAAAATTTCGAATGTAGCATACTTCTTTCGTATTGAGGACCAAATATATAGTCGATAAATTTCCACTTGTCGCCAATACTAATGCGAACATAAAATCGTACAACATATTTTTTGGTGCCGCTGTGCTACACAAAATTTATGTAATTTAAATTCGATTATATAAAAGAATCAACGAAATTACGCTCACCAAATCCAATAAAAATGAAAAATTTGGCGAATTTTTTATATTTATGTGTACGATGGAACATTGTATTTGTATTTTATGCTTAAAGCTCTTTTGTTTGTGTTTTGTTTTCATTCCATCCAACCATAAGGTTAAATCATAATAAAAATCCTTTTCTCATAAAATATTGAATTGAATATATGAGCGTGTAGAACACTCTCCTACATAACAATACACATACTCGTATATAGACAGATATACACACATGGATATGAAAAAAAAATTACAACATATTTCTGGAAATATCTTCTGCACACAAAACAGCACCAAATAGCAAACATCATATATCATCAACGAAATAAATGCTTCTGGTATAAATACAAATGGTTTAGAGCTTGAAAAAATCTTGCAAAAATGGGGAAAATTTGATAAATGTGTATAGAGAAATAAAAATACGGTAGAGATGGTACAGTGAAAAAACTTTTTATATTTTTATCGGGAGGGTATACACACATAAATACAGATGTCTTTAATGGGGTTACGAAAATCTAGTAAATGTGGATCCGACCAAAAATTTCGTAACGTATTTCACTTCTTTTATACATACAGTAACCAGTATACTACTAAATCAATATCAGAACCCCAGAAATTGATTATCTCAAAGAATTATTATTGAGTTATCTATTTATTATAAACCTTGATTTTACTCTGACGGAAAACAAAACTAATCTCTTCATCTTTACCACTAAGGCGCAATTGTGTAAATCGTATTGGCCACCATTTCTAGCTTTGGCCACTATTCTAAATGCATCAACATCGTTAAGTTGAAATTTGAAATTAATGAAGCCTTTAATTTGTTCATCAGTCAACAGATGCCATTTTGAATTTAGGTCATTTAGCGAATTAACTATACTGACGTTGGACAGGTTAATTTTATTTATAAAGGCACACATTCCTTCAAATAACGTCATTAAATAGTCGTTTGAAATCACAGCCATGCTTGTTGCAATTACATTATGTTTAGTTATCTACTTTAATGCATTAGTTCAATTATTTTTTATCCAATTTTTAAAGGTTTCACGTAAATTTTGTATTTTAGATTTTTATTATTTATGTTACGCCAATAAATGTGTGTATCCTAAATTAATGTAAAATTTTCGGTTAACTGAATTTATAATGAAATTTTAAGACAAAGGCAAAACGAAAAAAAAAATTGAATTGATTTGTCGGTTACATTTACGGAAGGTACACAAATAGAGGGGCGATATTTTTAAGGTAAAATCATTTTTATTTTTCGTTCGAGCGGACACTTTAAGGTATAGCAATTTGTTTTGTTTTTAAAATTCTCGGAAAATCACGTTTCTAAATAATATTACGGGTAGGAGTGGTAAAAGCCCTAGTATCTAACTGGAATTTTATTTATTAGCATTATTGATTATGAGAATGTATGCACCAATGAGTAAACCACAATGAAACGTTGAAGTTAATTGGCGTTCGCTATTTAATATTGACTCGAAATATTTTACAAGTCAACAAACAATTAATGTTGTACTACGGATTAGGGAATCCAAATTACTCGAGTTTCAAAGTACCCGGGTAGTCGAGTACTAGTTTTTTTCAATACCCGGGTACCCGGGTATCCGGGTAATAAACAAAAAACATAAATATACATAAAATCTCTAAAAAAAATGGCACATACTACATTCTGAGTCCTATTTCTCTCCCGTCTTAAAATGGTCTCATATGAATTATTTGTTAATGGCATGCATTAGAATATATAGATTAGATCAATTTTTATAAATCAAATCAGGTCAAATATTTGTTATATTTTTGTCGTAACTTAAAATTTTCGGAAACGCCTTACAAATAAAATTTGTAATTATTTTCTGTTGTACTCATTACTACAAGCCAATCAAATTGAATCATTGTACTTGATTAAATTTAGTTGAATCCAACTAATTTTCATTTTAACATGTATTATTAAAAAATGATTTTAAAATCCTTCATGGATACGTCAAGAATTTATGTTCTTTATATTTAAAATATTTGTCACCATCTACTCGTGATTTTCTAAGTTAAATAATAAAACAAACTAAAAATCTGAAAGATAACCAAAAGCCGATAATAAAAGTTATCGAAATTTTAATTAATCTGGAAAATTGATAGAACGCATCAAATTCACTTGTATCACTCGACACAAACTAATGTCGTTTTAGATTGATTTGTTTCCTCTCTATGAAAAAGCAATCGCAATTTCGGCTTCAATCGAACAAGAAAATCTCATTGATTTTTCATGTTTATGCATTATCCGTCAAAATATAAGAACTTTGCAAATTGCACATGTAAAATCTAAAAAAATCGTTTGCCAAGCAATGTTGAGATTCTTAATGGCATTTCTAACAAACACAATAACCAAAGTTGGCAAACTGAAAACGTCAGCCAATTAGCCAAACTGCTAATAAACCTTTAAACATACTTATGTAAAAGGGGGATATATCTACGGAAAATCTAAATCGAAAAAGTGCCCTCGAGCTAAAATATTTTGCTATCAGAAGAACGTTTTTTCTTCAGTCGAACAAAATAAAATTCACCCTTCCAAAATTTTCTATGAATTAAGTTACCCGGGTAATCGCTCAAATTACCCGGGTAATCGAGTATTCGAAAAAAGACCAAAATATCCGAGTATCCGGGTACTCGATAATCGGTATTGGATACGCTACTACGGATGCTATTTCGATGAATGTATTATAATATTTGACAACATTGCTAATTCACAGAATATGTATAAGATGTTAAAGCCATTCTCTTGACGCTATTATACAGCAGACATAATAACTGCAATCTGAGCTAAAGGCTTCTATATATGTAGAATGTGAGACATAATTGAGTATTTGCGCAAATTGACCCACCAAATCGGGAATATATCCTTTGGTTTCGTGCTTAATTAAGTTTTTGTGTGATATAGTGAAAGTTGTCAATCATACTTCGATTTGATTGTATATAATGGCTCTGCTTCAACGTCATTCCGCTTGATTGTTATGCTAGCTTAAAGATGTAACATTTTCTCAAGTTCGCATTCATTATAAAGACAAAGATAAAATAGAGGTTAATGATGACAAAAATGCTGCGACATTGAAACTCCCTATATTTTCCGGTTCATCTAATTCTAGGAGCTAAGTTGCAAGAACTATTATTTTATAATTTATTATTTTTCCTCAATAAAGCGCGAAACGAATTAAGTGTTCCCGCCTTATTATAAAATGACCTGAGATAATAGAGTGTTTTAATTCTTTGGTACATTTAAATTCTGCGATAACTAAATAATTCATCGTTTGAAATGTGTTGCTAATAACGGCATAATTTACTTGGACAGACGAAACAATTTTTAGAAAAAGAGTTTACCAATACAAAAGCGACATATGTAAATAAAAATAAAAATTCAAGCGTTATTAGCCTTAGTTAATAAAATGAAGAGTATTCTTTAGCTCTTCGCTTGTACTACGTCATTCGATGAAATGCTGAGAGTGCACGAGATTTTTTGAGGAGGTTATTTCTGTGTTTAATTTTAAGGGTATTATTTGAACCTTTTCTTAATTTTCTAAATTTTTTGACTTTATTTAAAATTTTCCAGATTACTTGTAGCGGTTATAATATTCCACTATTATATTCTAATCGCTTCAATGAAAATTCCATTAACCGATTTAAGGAGGTAACCTGGTGTAGCGGCTTCAAAAAATCGATTTTTCTTTTTTTGCTTAAATCGATAGTATATTATCCCTAGAATATGCCCGCAAAGCGAAAATGACGAAATAACGGCTTTTAAAAGTACAGGTAAATTTACAATGATAAACTTTCCTCTACCTTTCTCCTTGTTCGGAAACTTTAAACGCGTTTTTCTCAAAACAATGTTTTTGAAACTGGCGTGCAGGATAACCCAAAAAAATCTCGATGGATCAAAATAATTCTTTTTTTAAATTAAAGGTGATTTAATTGCCTTGAACTTATACCACATATTTTGTAGAGTGCAAAATTTCAGCAAAATAACGGATTTTTTTTCAAATCATGATTTTAATAATTTTTTATAATGAAATAATTAATTTGTTAGGTATATCTACAAACTACACTCATAAACTTTACAAAAATATGTATTTTTTTTTAATCGGATAATTCTACGAGATGCTAGAGTGCACGCCGTGAAGAAAGAATTTTTAGAGGCACCTTCATATTTTTTTTAATAACGTGCTTGAACTTCAATATAATAATTTTAAAAAATTAATTTAAACTCTTCAATATGTACACAATAAACATTAATAATTGCAAATATAAATATTGAATAGTTTTTTTTACTTTTATTTTACAACACCAGGTTACCCCCTTAATTGGAATAAGGACGAAGCGGCGAATTTCAAAGGGCCGAATGTCGAAGGGCCGAATGTCGAAGGGCCGAATGTCGAAGGGCCGAAAGGGTCGAAGGGCCGAATGGGTTAAAGGGCGGAATTTTTTGTTAATTTTTTTTTGTTTTTAGAAATATAACTTTTTAAATTTCTTGTTTTAAGGAATATTTTGTAAATTTTTTTATCAAATATAAATTAATTTCTTTTGAGTTTATACATATTTTATTATGTTTAATCTTTGGATATTCTATTGGCAAAAATATTACATTGATTTTGTTGTTTATATTTTGTGTTCTTTTTGTAATTATCAAGTGGAAAAATATTTGTACATAATAGGTATGTATTTCACCAAAACCAAAAAAGAATTTTGTCATAAAGTGTCATAAAAATCAGACCATTTTTTATTCGTTAGGGTGAAGGAAAATTCTCTTTGGACGAATAAAATAATTTCTCTTTGATTTAGTGATGTGAATATAGTGAATATACTCCTAACAATTTAATACATAATTATAAAGATAAATTACAGTTAAGGCTGGTTGCTAAATTAAACGAAACTATTTATTGTAAAGTATATTGTTGTCTCATGTGTTGTTTTGAATATTGTTTCAACCTGAAATGTATTACCTATTTTGATATGAGTCATTTTGACAAACAACATTTCAACCTGGTATTGGTATCTGGAAAATTAATATTGTTTTTCATAAATAAATAAAAATTATAGTTCTTAATATCAAATTCAGTACATTTACAAAATATTCCTTAAAACAAGAAATTTAAAAAATTATATTTCTAACAACAAAACAAAAAAATAAACAAAAAAATTCGGCCCTTCGACCCATTTGGCCCTTCGACCCATTCGGCCCTTCGACCCTTCGACATTCGGCCCTTCGACATTCGGCTCTTCGACCCATTCGGCAATTTGAAATTCGGCCCTTCGACATTCGGTCCTTTGATATTATTCCATTTAATTAACATCTTATTTTAATCTCAATAAAAAAGAGCCTGACATCTTGCGATCAATAGCCAAACATCCACTCATCATTATGCTACAGGTTAAAATCTCCACTGGTCGAAATATCATTCAAACTACATTCAATATATTAAACTGACATCTCGCGGTTGTTGATTAGTTGCTAATGGAGGTGTAGTGGAGAATAAAAAAAATTGACGTTTTGATTTACGTTAAACACAAACAAAAATAAAAATCAGCGATTTATACTTCGGCTATAAGTAAGTAATGTGAGATGGGCTATTTGCTCTTTCGAGCCTTTTAAATCCACTGGAGCAGATGACATCTTTTCGGCATTACTCCAAAAAAGGTATTGACGAAATTCTCCCTAGCTTGAGCCAAATATTTCGTACAAGCTATGTTTTTAATTATATTCGGAAACTCTGGAGAAGAGTAAATTATTATACCAAAGCGGAAGAGAGGGGGTTAGGGGTTGCCCCCCCCCCATGGGGGACAACCAGCCCAAGGCATCCCAACTAATTAGCCTAACATCGTTTCTATTGAAAACGTTGGAAAAATCTTGGATTATCAAATAAGAAATGAGATCCTCGTAACAAACCCGCTGCATCGGGACCAGTTTGTTTGTAAATCAGATCACCAGTTTGTAAATCTAGTCGCTGTACTGGTCTAGTCGCGAGGATTGAAAGAGCCGTGGCTAATAAAGAAATTGCTCTGTTCGCGTTTGTGGGCATTGAGGAGGTGTTTGGTAATACATCCTATGAAGCGTACTGTCTCCTCTTTTATGGTTATTGGTTACTGACATACTACTATTCCTTCTGGGTAGTCATTGAGTACGCGGATGACGTGGCTTCCATAATCAAAGGCGAATTTGATGGGGAAACGAGTGTATTGGAATCGAGGGAAAGAGGCTACTGATGGCCTTGCCGCAAGGGTTCTGCCTCTCTATATTCGCGCATTCTCCTTATTCGTGCAAACTATAGGCCTACGACAGGCAAAACGATTTTAATCCCCTTCATCAGCCTGGGTAAAGGAGTGTCTTGAAAATAGGAAACCGGAGAAAGCTACTAACCGGCTTCCCCACCTGGTATCACCTTAAGAATATTCTTTGCCAAAGCCCATCCAGTTTCCGTCAAAGACTGGAACATCTAGGAGGGAGAACAGTAAACTTATTTTCCACTTTGTTCTTGGATTAAATTAAAATACAAAAATAAATATAAATACGATTATTTACGACACGACATGCAAATCAGAATGTAGAAAAATTTAAGAAACCAAAAACTTCTAAGGCTTGTATAAGAATTTTAAGGTTCTAAGAAAAAAATTAATTAATTTAAAGACAATCAAAAATGTTTAATTTATAGAGTTCTAACATTCATAAATAAACAGAAACTTTAAGTATATATTGCACTACATTTTATAAATTTTACGAATACTTACGGCTTCCTAAAGAGTTGAACTTTTTAAAAATTGTGAGCGTTTCTGGAAAATAAAATTTTAACAATGTGCAAACATGGACTAATGTAAATATTAGATAGACGTTTATGTCACCAAATACAATTAAAGTGCAAAGTAAGTCTTCGAAAATTGTTTCTGGTTCAAGTTCCGAAGGTTCAGGTCATGGGCTGAACAGATATCGGTAACAAAAAATCGATACCAGCCATATACGCTAAGCTACAGATGCTACAGCATTTTAATATTTGTGGTACAAATATTTTACCAGATACTCATATTAAAACTATTGCACCGTAATGTTGGCTTAATTTGTCCAAACTGGATCCTCTAACTACTGAGGATGATGTTTTTGCCTTTGGTGACAGTTCTTTAGGTACCATTTTTTTCAAAGTGGACAAGTTAATTCCGAAAACAAGAGATGTTCTTGACTTGGAACACCGCCTTTCGAAATTAGGAATTAATGTTGATCTTCGTGATAAAGCTGTAAATTCGGAAACGTGACCATCTGGTGTATTTATTAGACCTTTTAAAACCCATATTTTTGCACATGGCCTTAAAATGGGAAATTTCGAACTTTCTTCCTGTACCAGTCAACCTTCCCGGAATTCAAGAGATCTAGATTCAAACAGGATGCTTCCGCCTAAAAGCTCCGGACAAACTACTTTTACCTTGGTGTGCTATGACAACGGCTCTAGTATTTAAGATAAAGCTAATTATTCTTGCTTAGCGTTCTTGTCAACGATTACGATGGGATTATTATCTCTGAAACATGGTTTACTAAAAGCATAGAGAATCATAGTAGATTTCTCATTTCCGAAATTGCCTCAAAGGAGTTGCAGAATCATTTAAACAAAATCGCGGACTGGCTAAAGACATGGCGAATAAAAGTGAACGAAAAAAAATCAACTCACATCACATTCACGCTGAACAAACGCACCTGCCCACCAGTGAAATTAAACAATACAAATATTCCTCAACAAACGAAGGTCAAATACTTAGGTTTGCACCTGGATAGAAGGTTAACGTGGAAATCCCATATTGAAACTAAGCGCAACCAAATAAAAATGACATTTTCCAAAATGTATTGGCTAATGGGAAGGAAATCTCAGTTGTCATTAGCCAATAAAGTTTTACTGTACAAAGCGATAATCAAACCCATATGGACATATGGTATTCAGTTATGGGGATCCACCAGCGCTTCAAACAGAGAGCTCCTGCAACGAACTCAAGCGAAAATACTTCGAAGTATTACTAATGCTCCGTGGTACATTCGAAATAGTAATATACATGATGACCTTGGGATTAAAACCATTAAAGAAACAATTAAAGAATTCAGTTCTAAGAAATTCAGTTAAATATTCAGTTTCAAGAATTCAATATTCAATATTCAAGAGTTAAATATTCAGTTCAAGAATTCAGTTAAATATTATTCAAAACTAGAAGCGCATCCCAACGAATTGGCCAGGGATATATTGAAACAGCCACGATTTAGGCGACTGAAAAGAACAGACCACTCGGACTGATGAACCTGTGAACCTGTAAATTTATTAAATGTTGATGTTATACATATGTATGTATAAGTATAATCTAAATTAATTAAATTGTGAGCACCAACAATAAGTATTAACATTGGTTAAGACTTAAAATATGTAATAATTTTAGCTTAAGATTTGATTACTTCTTGTTAGTTTCTTATGTAGAAAGATTCAAGAATAAAGCCATTGGCAGCATTTAAAAAAAAAAAAAAAAAAAAAAAAAAAAAAAAAAAAAGATTTCTCATTTTAGTAAAAACACAAAAAAATTATAAAAATTTTCCATTCCAATGTTATCGGTGTATTGCCTATACGTATTATCAATACAACGATAACATTAGAAATATCAGAAGTTTTGTTCTTTTCCTTTAGTATAATGAAATGAAAAATCTAATCTAATTCGGGGACATATTTCCCACCCAACTACGTTGTTCAAAGGAAAGAACGACATGATTTTTGTACTGTTAAGTGTTCGATTACGAACGATCTAATTGCATGCCATCCAATTTATTATGTTATTGCTGTACGTACTAATGTGACCTGTTCTTCTATCCTCGTGGTTGCTGTATATGTTCCTTGCAGATCTACCACTTTGAAATATTATCTTGGAATTATTAATTTCATCAATAAGCAATAGTCCAGGCAAATTTATCAATTTGGCTTTTTCAACTGATCCTATCTATTTGGAGCTTTCGCCATGTCAGGATTTTACTGGACGTACGAGCATTTATCATGCTTCAATCATGCACTTTCCAAGAAAATTGCAAGACTATGTTTACTTCTAGTAATTCTGTTAATTTCCACTCTTACACACTGACGCATGTAAGATTGGATTGGGAGCTGTTTTGTTCGAGGAACGGTATAGTAGCTATGAGTTGGACGTACTTGTGATTGTTTGTGATTTAAAAAAGTTTCGCGTCTACTTACTTGGACTAAAAATGCGGCGCTAAAATTACATGAGTATGATTACAAATTAGAACATCGCCCTGGTAGTCGCATGTGATATGATTACAAATTAGAACATCGCCCTGGTAGTCGCACATTAATCGAGTTAAAGCGGCGCAAACCAGTGATGTGGAATTAATTCTGATTCAAAAGCTTCTTCAAATAGGTTCGTATACAAATTATATCATTTCTAATGGAGAACTTTAAAAAAGTGTTAAAGGTTCAATGAAGCTGGTTATCCCAAGACATATGCTACACGAAGTAATCAAACATTACCATGAGCAAGGCAATTTTGCTGTCAAAAAGACGGAAGAGTTGATTGAGAGGCGGTTTTATATTCCAAAATTGCAATAAAAGATTCGCATGTCAGACAGGACGGTCTTATTAAATTGTATCACGCGGACTATTTGGGTAATTTAGTGTCGGCACCGAAAAGATACAAGTATGTTTTCTGTGTTGTTGATAGTTTTTCGAAGTTCGTTTGGATATATCCATGCAAAACCATAACGAGTAGCGAAGTTATCAAAAATTAAACTTGTAAAAATCAACTTTTGGTAATCCGAAATACATTATATAGGATAAGAGTACCGTGTTTATATAGACCGAATTCCAAGAATATTGCCATATTGAAGGCATTGAATATCTATCTCACAACGACAACTAGCGTTCCGACGGGATATGAATAAGTTGAACGCATCATTCGGATAATAATATCAACTTTGTTTAAATTATCGCTTGAAAAGCCTGAAATGTGGTACAAACATACCGGTAAACGTCAGCGATTTTTAAATAATACCTACCAGAGAAGCATTAGCACGACACCGTTCGAGATACTATTTGACACCAAAATGAGATGTCTGGAAGACTTCGATTTGCAAGAAGTAATTGAAAATTTAATTGATGAAAATCGACAACGAATAAGTGAAACTGGATTGTGTGTTTGGATTTTGTATATTACTTCTGATGGTACATCAACTACTTCATATTGCAATTTCCAGATTTCGTTTTCTTTGCCTTTTTTATTTTCGTTCTTTAATAGGACATAATTACCTATATGATAAATGTGCCGGGATTCACGTTTCGGACATAACCACGTTTTGATTTTTCTTTCGTAGTGATAAAATTTTGTTTAGCGGAGTTGTACGCGGTTTGTAGGAGGAATCTTAAATCAATGGCAAACGGCATAATTATACACAACACTAACCTCATTTTTCAGACTATTTGGCATTTACCTTTGTGAAGTTGGCCCAAATTTGTATCCCAAAAAATAAAATTTTTAACGCTGGCTATACCTTATATATAAAGGATACTTTAATATTTATATAGCAATCAGTAAGTTACAAAATTTACTGTCGCGATAGAAATATGTTATACATATAAAAATTTTCATTTTCTTTTTTGCTTTCCAATAATATTCACAATACAAAATTACACGAGAAAGCTAAGCTGCTATAATATATATCGAATTTTATAAATTTCCGTAATAATTGTATTTCAAATGTTATCCAAAAAATGTTTTGTACCAAAGAAAACAAAAAAAAGTTCTGACAGCTAAAAAAACTATTAAATAGTTATATTCTTTAATATCAGCCTAAAAACAAAGCTGTCAAAATAAAAATAGAGTTTAAATTAATTTCAACACTGTAGTTTGATTAAAATTAAAGAAATATTAACACGTTTAATTCTGTACGAGCAATTATTTAAATAATTTAATTAATTATGCATTTATTACCAAAATCAAATAAATATTACAGATTTTTCTAAATTAAAATTTTGAATCTCAAGATTTGGGAACAAACATAAATATAATAATTCTAAATGTGGTTTTCAATTAGTTCTGATCTCTATCTATATCCTTGCAATGACTCAGTTGGACGTGATGGGGACCTCATAGCCATAACGGCCATACAACCACTTCAAATATTTTTTTCATTTTTTCATTCAAAAAATCTCATGAAACTCAAAATGTTAGGGGTTGGTCATCGTTCTAAGTATGATTTTCAATTAGATCTGATCTCTATCTATATCCTTGCAATGACTCAGCTGGATGTGATGGGGACCTCATAGCCATAACGGCCATACAACCACTTCAAATATTTATTTCATTTTTTCATTCAAAAAATCTCATGTAACTCAAAATGTTAGGGGTTGGTCATCGTTCTAAGTATGATTTTCAATTAGATCTGATCTCTATCTATATCCTTGCAATGACTCAGTTGGATGTGATGGGGACCTCATAGCCATAACGGCCATACAACCACTTCAAATATTTATTCATTTTTTCATACAAAAAATCTCATGTAACTCAAAATGTTAGGGGTTGGTCATCATTCTAAGTATGATTTTCAATTAGATCTGATCTCTATCTATATCCTTGCAATGACTCAGCTGGATGTGATGGGGACCTCATAGCCATAACGGCCATACAACCACTTCAAATATTTTTTTCATTTTTTCATTCAAAAAATTGCATGTAACTCAAAATGTTAGGGGTTGGTCATCGTTCTAAGTATGATTTTCAATTAGATCTGATCTCTATCTATATCCTTGCAATGACTCAGCTGGATGTGATGGGGACCTCATAGCCATAACGGCCATACAACCACTTCAAATATTTATTCATTTTTTCATACAAAAAATCTCATGTAACTCAAAATGTTAGGGGTTGGTCATCGTTCTAAGTATGATTTTCAATTAGATCTGATCTCTATCTATATCCTTGCAATGACTCAGTTGGATGTGATGGGGACCTCATAGCCATAACGGCCATACAACCACTTCAAATATTTATTCATTTTTTCATACAAAAAATCTCATGTAACTCAAAATGTTAGAGGTTGCTCATCATTCTAAGTATGATTTTCAATTAGATCTGATCTCTATCTATATCCTTGCAATGACTCAGCTGGATGTGATGGGGACCTCATAGCCATAACGGCCATACAACCACTTCAAATATTTATTTCATTTTTTCATTCAAAAAATCTCATGTAACTCAAAATGTTAGGGGTTGGTCATCGTTCTAAGTATGATTTTCAATTAGATCTGATCTCTATCTATATCCTTGCAATGACTCAGTTGGATGTGATGGGGACCTCATAGCCATAACGGCCATACAACCACTTCAAATATTTATTCATTTTTTCATACAAAAAATCTCATGTAACTCAAAATGTTAGGGGTTGGTCATCATTCTAAGTATGATTTTCAATTAGATCTGATCTCTATCTATATCCTTGCAATGACTCAGCTGGATGTGATGGGGACCTCATAGCCATAACGGCCATACAACCACTTCAAATATTTTTTTCATTTTTTCATTCAAAAAATTGCATGTAACTCAAAATGTTAGGGGTTGGTCATCGTTCTAAGTATGATTTTCAATTAGATCTGATCTCTATCTATATCCTTGCAATGACTCAGCTGGATGTGATGGGGACCTCATAGCCATAACGGCCATACAACCACTTCAAATATTTATTCATTTTTTCATACAAAAAATCTCATGTAACTCAAAATGTTAGGGGTTGGTCATCGTTCTAAGTATGATTTTCAATTAGATCTGATCTCTATCTATATCCTTGCAATGACTCAGTTGGATGTGATGGGGACCTCATAGCCATAACGGCCATACAACCACTTCAAATATTTATTCATTTTTTCATACAAAAAATCTCATGTAACTCAAAATGTTAGAGGTTGCTCATCATTCTAAGTATGATTTTCAATTAGATCTGATCTCTATCTATATCCTTGCAATGACTCAGCTGGATGTGATGGGGACCTCATAGCCATAACGGCCATACAACCACTTCAAATATTTATTTCATTTTTTCATTCAAAAAATCTCATGTAACTCAAAATGTTAGGGGTTGGTCATCGTTCTAAGTATGATTTTCAATTAGATCTGATCTCTATCTATATCCTTGCAATGACTCAGTTGGATGTGATGGGGACCTCATAGCCATAACGGCCATACAACCACTTCAAATATTTATTCATTTTTTCATACAAAAAATCTCATGTAACTCAAAATGTTAGGGGTTGGTCATCATTCTAAGTATGATTTTCAATTAGATCTGATCTCTATCTATATCCTTGCAATGACTCAGCTGGATGTGATGGGGACCTCATAGCCATAACGGCCATACAACCACTTCAAATATTTATTCATTTTTTCATACAAAAAATCTCATGTAACTCAAAATGTTAGGGGTTGGTCATCGTTCTAAGTATGATTTTCAATTAGATCTGATCTCTATCTATATCCTTGCAATGACTCAGCTGGATGTGATGGGGACCTCATAGCCATAACGGCCATACAACCACTTCAAATATTTATTCATTTTTTCATACAAAAAATCTCATGTAACTCAAAATGTTAGGGGTTGGTCATCATTCTAAGTATGATTTTCAATTAGATCTGATCTCTATCTATATCCTTGCAATGACTCAGCTGGATGTGATGGGGACCTCATAGCCATAACGGCCATACAACCACTTCAAATATTTATTCATTTTTTCATACAAAAAATCTCATGTAACTCAAAATGTTAGGGGTTGGTCATCATTCTAAGTATGATTTTCAATTAGATCTGATCTCTATCTATATCCTTGCAATGACTCAGCTGGATGTGATGGGGACCTCATAGCCATAACGGCCATACAACCACTTCAAATATTTTTTTCATTTTTTCATTCAAATAATTGCATGTAACTCAAAATGTTAGGGGTTGGTCATCGTTCTAAGTATGATTTTCAATTAGATCTGATCTCTATCTATATTCTTGCAATGACTCAGCTGGATGTGATGGGGACCTCATAGCCATAACGGCCATACAACCACTTCAAATATTTATTCATTTTTTCATACAAAAAATCTCATGTAACTCAAAATGTTAGGGGTTGGTCATCGTTCTAAGTATGATTTTCAATTAGATCTGATCTCTATCTATATCCTTGCAATGACTCAGTTGGATGTGATGGGGACCTCATAGCCATAACGGCCATACAACCAATTCAAATATTTATTCATTTTTTCATACAAAAAATCTCATGTAACTCAAAATGTTAGGGGTTGGTCATCATTCTAAGTATGATTTTCAATTAGATCTGATCTCTATCTATATCCTTGAAATGACTCAGCTGGATGTGATGGGGACCTCATAGCCATAACGGCCATACAACCACTTTAAATATTTATTCATTTTTTCATACAAAAAATCTCATGTAACTCAAAATGTTAGGGGTTGGTCATCATTCTAAGTATGATTTTCAATTAGATCTGATCTCTATCTATATCCTTGCAATGACTCAGCTGGATGTGATGGGGACCTCATAGCCATAACGGCCATACAACCACTTCAAATATTTATTTCATTTTTTCATTCAAAAAATCTCATGTAACTCAAAATGTTAGGGGTTGGTCATCATTCTAAGTATGATTTTCAATTAGATCTGATCTCTATCTATATCCTTGCAATGACTCAGCTGGATGTGATGGGGACCTCATAGCCATAACGGCCATACAACCACTTCAAATATTTATTCATTTTTTCATACAAAAAATCTCATGTAACTCAAAATGTTAGGGCTTGGTCATCATTCTAAGTATGATTTTCAATTAGATCTGATCTCTATCTATATCCTTGCAATGACTCAGCTGGATGTGATGGGGACCTCATAGCCATAACGGCCATACAACCACTTCAAATATTTATTCATTTTTTCATACAAAAAATCTCATGTAACTCAAAATGTTAGGGGTTGGTCATCATTCTAAGTATGATTTTCAATTAGATCTGATCTCTATCTATATCCTTGCAATGACTCAGCTGGATGTGATGGGGACCTCATAGCCATAACGGCCATACAACCACTTCAAATATTTATTCATTTTTTCATACAAAAAATCTCATGTAACTCAAAATGTTAGGGGTTGGTCATCGTTCTAAGTATGATTTTCAATTAGATCTGATCTCTATCTATATCCTTGCAATGACTCAGCTGGATGTGATGGGGACCTCATAGCCATAACGGCCATACAACCACTTCAAATATTTATTCATTTTTTCATACAAAAAATCTCATGTAACTCAAAATGTTAGGGGTTGGTCATCATTCTAAGTATGATTTTCAATTAGATCTGATCTCTATCTATATCCTTGCAATGACTCAGTTGGATGTGATGGGGACCTCATAGCCATAACGGCCATACAACCAATTCAAATATTTATTCATTTTTTCATACAAAAAATCTCATGTAACTCAAAATGTTAGGGGTTGGTCATCATTCTAAGTATGATTTTCAATTAGATCTGATCTCTATCTATATCCTTGAAATGACTCAGCTGGATGTGATGGGGACCTCATAGCCATAACGGCCATACAACCACTTTAAATATTTATTCATTTTTTCATACAAAAAATCTCATGTAACTCAAAATGTTAGGGGTTGGTCATCATTCTAAGTATGATTTTCAATTAGATCTGATCTCTATCTATATCCTTGCAATGACTCAGCTGGATGTGATGGGGACCTCATAGCCATAACGGCCATACAACCACTTCAAATATTTATTTCATTTTTTCATTCAAAAAATCTCATGTAACTCAAAATGTTAGGGGTTGGTCATCATTCTAAGTATGATTTTCAATTAGATCTGATCTCTATCTATATCCTTGCAATGACTCAGCTGGATGTGATGGGGACCTCATAGCCATAACGGCCATACAACCACTTCAAATATTTATTCATTTTTTCATACAAAAAATCTCATGTAACTCAAAATGTTAGGGCTTGGTCATCATTCTAAGTATGATTTTCAATTAGATCTGATCTCTATCTATATCCTTGCAATGACTCAGCTGGATGTGATGGGGACCTCATAGCCATAACGGCCATACAACCACTTCAAATATTTATTCATTTTTTCATACAAAAAATCTCATGTAACTCAAAATGTTAGGGGTTGGTCATCATTCTAAGTATGATTTTCAATTAGATCTGATCTCTATCTATATCCTTGCAATGACTCAGCTGGATGTGATGGGGACCTCATAGCCATAACGGCCATACAACCACTTCAAATATTTATTCATTTTTTCATACAAAAAATCTCATGTAACTCAAAATGTTAGGGGTTGGTCATCATTCTAAGTATGATTTTCAATTAGATCTGATCTCTATCTATATCCTTGCAATGACTCAGCTGGATGTGATGGGGACCTCATAGCCATAACGGCCATACAACCACTTCAAATATTTATTTCATTTTTTCATTCAAAAAATCTCATGTAACTCAAAATGTTAGGGCTTGGTCATCATTCTAAGTATGATTTTCAATTAGATCTGATTTCTATCTATATCCTTGCAATGACTCAGCTGGATGTGATGGGGACCTCATAGCCATAACGGCCATACAACCACTTCAAATATTTATTCATTTTTTCATACAAAAAATCTCATGTAACTCCTGTTAGGGGTTGGTCATCATTCTAAGTATGATTTTCAATTAGATCTGATCTCTATCTATATCCTTGCAATGACTCAGCTGGATGTGATGGGGACCTCATAGCCATAACGGCCATACAACCACTTCAAATATTTTTTTCATTTTTTCATTCAAAAAATTGCATGTAACTCAAAATGTTAGGGGTTGGTCATCGTTCTAAGTATGATTTTCAATTAGATCTGATCTCTATCTATATCCTTGCAATGACTCAGCTGGATGTGATGGGGACCTCATAGCCATAACGGCCATACAACCACTTCAAATATTTATTCATTTTTTCATACAAAAAATCTCATGTAACTCAAAATGTTAGGGCTTGGTCATCATTCTAAGTATGATTTTCAATTAGATCTGATCTCTATCTATATCCTTGCAATGACTCAGCTGGATGTGATGGGGACCTCATAGACATAACGGCCATACAACCACTTCAAATATTTATTCATTTTTTCATACAAAAAATCTCATGTAACTCAAAATGTTAGAGGTTGGTCACCATTCAAAGATATTTTTTGTATGAAAAAATGAATAAATATTTGAAATAGTTGTATCGCCGTTATGGCTATGTGGTCCCCATCACATATCCGGCTGAGACATTGCAAGGGTATAGACAGAGATCAGACCTAATTGAAAATCATACTTAGAATTATGACCAACTCCCAAAATCTTAAGTTACATATGATTTATTGTATGAAACAATAAATAAATATTTGATATGGTTGTATGGGCCATTATGGCTATGAGGTTCCCATCACATCCAGCTGAGACCTTGTAATGATAAATATATAGATCAGACCTAATTAAAAATCATACTTAGAATGATGACCAACCCCCAAAATCTTAAGTTACATATGATTTATTGTATGAAAAAATAAATAAATATTTGAAGTGGTTGTATGGGCCATTATGGCTATGAGGTCCCCATCACATCCGGCTGAGACCTTGCAATGATAAAGATATAGATCAGACCTAATTTAAAATCATACTTAGAATGATGACCAACCCCCAAAATCTTAAGTTACATGAGATTTATTGTATGAAAAAATAAATAAATATTTGAAGTGGTTGTATGGGCCATTATGGCTATGAGGTCCCCATCACATCCGACTGAGACCTTGTAATGATAAATATATAGATCAGACCTAATTGAAAATCATACTTAGAATGATGACCAACCCCCAAAATCTTAAGTTACATGAGATTTATTGTATGAAAAAATAAATAAATATTTGAAGTGGTTGTATGGGCCATTATGGCTATGAGGTCCCCATCACATCCGGCTGAGACCTTGCAATGATAAAGATATAGATCAGACCTAATTGAAAAGTATACTTAGAATGATGACCAACCCCCAAAATCTTAAGTTACATGAAATTTATTGTATGAAAAAATAAATAAATATTTGAAGTGGTTGTATGTGCCATTATGGCTATGAGGTCCCCATCACATCCGGCTGAGACCTTGCAATGATAAAGATATGGATGAGACCTAATTGAAAATCATACTTAGAATGATGACCAACCCCCAAAATCTTAAGTTACATGAGATTTATTGTATGAAAAAATAAATAAATATTTGAAGTGGTTGTATGGGCCATTATGGCTATGAGGTCCCCATCACATCCGGCTGAGACCTTGCAATGATAAAGATATAGATCAGACCTAATTGAAAATCATACTTAGAATGATGACCAACCCCCAAAATCTTAAGTTACATGAGATTTATTGTATGAAAAAATAAATAAATATTTGAAGTGGTTGTATGGGCCATTATGGCTATGAGGTCCCCATCACATCCGGCTGAGACCTTGTAATGATAAATATATAGATCAGACCTAATTGAAAATCATACTTAGAATGATGACCAACCCCCAAAATCTTAAGTTACATGAGATTTATTGTATGAAAAAATAAATAAATATTTGAAGTGGTTGTATGGGCCATTATGGCTATGAGGTCCCCATCACATCCGGCTGAGACCTTGCAATGATAAAGATATAGATCAGACCTAATTGAAAATCATACTTAGAATGATGACCAACCCCCAAAATCTTAAGTTACATGAGATTTATTGTATGAAAAAATAAATAAATATTTGAAGTGGTTGTATGGGCCATTATGGCTATGAGGTCCCAATCACATCCGGCTGAGACCTTGTAATGATAAATATATAGATCAGACCTAATTGAAAATCATACTTAGAATGATGACCAACCCCCAAAATCTTAAGTTACATGAGATTTATTGTATGAAAAAATAAATAAATATTTGAAGTGGTTGTATGGGCCATTATGGCTATGAGGTCCCCATCACATCCGGCTGAGACCTTGTAATGATAAATATATAGATCAGACCTAATTGAAAATCATACTTAGAATGATGACCAACCCCCAAAATCTTAAGTTACATGAGATTTATTGTATGAAAAAATAAATAAATATTTGAAGTGGTTGTATGGGCCATTATGGCTATGAGGTCCCCATCACATCCGGCTGAGACCTTGCAATGATAAAGATATAGATCAGACCTAATTGAAAATCATACTTAGAATGATGACCAACCCCCAAAATCTTAAGTTACATGAGATTTATTGTATGAAAAAATAAATAAATATTTGAAGTGGTTGTATGGGCCATTATGGCTATGAGGTCCCCATCACATCCGGCTGAGACCTTGCAATGATAAAGATATAGATCAGACCTAATTGAAAATCATACTTAGAATGATGACCAACCCCCAAAATCTTAAGTTACATGAGATTTATTGTATGAAAAAATAAATAAATATTTGAAGTGGTTGTATGTGCCATTATAGCTATGAGGTCCCAATCACATCCGGCTGAGACCTTGCAATGATAAAGATATAGATCAGACCTAATTGAAAATCATACTTAGAATGATGACCAACCCCCAAAATCTTAAGTTACATGAGATTTATTGTATGAAAAAATAAATAAATATTTGAAGTGGTTGTATGGGCCATTATGGCTATGAGGTCCCCATCACATCCGGCTGAGACCTTGCAATGATAAAGATATAGATCAGACCTAATTGAAAATTATACTTAGAATGATGACCAACCCCCAAAATCTTAAGTTACATGAAATTTATTGTATGAAAAAATAAATAAATATTTGAAGTGGTTGTATGTGCCATTATGGCTATGAGGTCCCCATCACATCCGGCTGAGACCTTGCAATGATAAAGATATGGATGAGACCTAATTGAAAATCATACTTAGAATGATGACCAACCCCCAAAATCTTAAGTTACATGAGATTTATTGTATGAAAAAATAAATAAATATTTGAAGTGGTTGTATGGGCCATTATGGCTATGAGGTCCCCATCACATCCGGCTGAGACCTTGCAATGATAAAGATATAGATCAGACCTAATTGAAAATCATACTTAGAATGATGACCAACCCCCAAAATCTTAAGTTACATGAGATTTATTGTATGAAAAAATAAATAAATATTTGAAGTGGTTGTATGGGCCATTATGGCTATGAGGTCCCCATCACATCCGGCTGAGACCTTGTAATGATAAATATATAGATCAGACCTAATTGAAAATCATACTTAGAATGATGACCAACCCCCAAAATCTTAAGTTACATGAGATTTATTGTATGAAAAAATAAATAAATATTTGAAGTGGTTGTATGGGCCATTATGGCTATGAGGTCCCCATCACATCCGGCTGAGACCTTGCAATGATAAAGATATAGATCAGACCTAATTGAAAATCATACTTAGAATGATGACCAACCCCCAAAATCTTAAGTTACATGAGATTTATTGTATGAAAAAATAAATAAATATTTGAAGTGGTTGTATGGGCCATTATGGCTATGAGGTCCCAATCACATCCGGCTGAGACCTTGTAATGATAAATATATAGATCAGACCTAATTGAAAATCATACTTAGAATGATGACCAACCCCCAAAATCTTAAGTTACATGAGATTTATTGTATGAAAAAATAAATAAATATTTGAAGTGGTTGTATGGGCCATTATGGCTATGAGGTCCCCATCACATCCGGCTGAGACCTTGTAATGATAAATATATAGATCAGACCTAATTGAAAATCATACTTAGAATGATGACCAACCCCCAAAATCTTAAGTTACATGAGATTTATTGTATGAAAAAATAAATAAATATTTGAAGTGGTTGTATGGGCCATTATGGCTATGAGGTCCCCATCACATCCGGCTGAGACCTTGCAATGATAAAGATATAGATCAGACCTAATTGAAAATCATACTTAGAATGATGACCAACCCCCAAAATCTTAAGTTACATGAGATTTATTGTATGAAAAAATAAATAAATATTTGAAGTGGTTGTATGGGCCATTATGGCTATGAGGTCCCCATCACATCCGGCTGAGACCTTGCAATGATAAAGATATAGATCAGACCTAATTGAAAATCATACTTAGAATGATGACCAACCCCCAAAATCTTAAGTTACATGAGATTTATTGTATGAAAAAATAAATAAATATTTGAAGTGGTTGTATGTGCCATTATAGCTATGAGGTCCCAATCACATCCGGCTGAGACCTTGCAATGATAAAGATATAGATCAGACCTAATTGAAAATCATACTTAGAATGATGACCAACCCCCAAAATCTTAAGTTACATGAGATTTATTGTATGAAAAAATAAATAAATATTTGAAGTGGTTGTATGGGCCATTATGGCTATGAGGTCCCCATCACATCCGGCTGAGACCTTGCAATGATAAAGATATAGATCAGACCTAATTGAAAATTATACTTAGAATGATGACCAACCCCCAAAATCTTAAGTTACATGAAATTTATTGTATGAAAAAATAAATAAATATTTGAAGTGGTTGTATGTGCCATTATGGCTATGAGGTCCCCATCACATCCGGCTGAGACCTTGCAATGATAAAGATATGGATGAGACCTAATTGAAAATCATACTTAGAATGATGACCAACCCCCAAAATCTTAAGTTACATGAGATTTATTGTATGAAAAAATAAATAAATATTTGAAGTGGTTGTATGGGCCATTATGGCTATGAGGTCCCCATCACATCCGGCTGAGACCTTGCAATGATAAAGATATAGATCAGACCTAATTGAAAATCATACTTAGAATGATGACCAACCCCCAAAATCTTAAGTTACATGAGATTTATTGTATGAAAAAATAAATAAATATTTGAAGTGGTTGTATGGGCCATTATGGCTATGAGGTCCCCATCACATCCGGCTGAGACCTTGTAATGATAAATATATAGATCAGACCTAATTGAAAATCATACTTAGAATGATGACCAACCCCCAAAATCTTAAGTTACATGAGATTTATTGTATGAAAAAATAAATAAATATTTGAAGTGGTTGTATGGGCCATTATGGCTATGAGGTCCCCATCACATCCGGCTGAGACCTTGCAATGATAAAGATATAGATCAGACCTAATTGAAAATCATACTTAGAATGATGACCAACCCCCAAAATCTTAAGTTACATGAGATTTATTGTATGAAAAAATAAATAAATATTTGAAGTGGTTGTATGGGCCATTATGGCTATGAGGTCCCAATCACATCCGGCTGAGACCTTGTAATGATAAATATATAGATCAGACCTAATTGAAAATCATACTTAGAATGATGACCAACCCCCAAAATCTTAAGTTACATGAGATTTATTGTATGAAAAAATAAATAAATATTTGAAGTGGTTGTATGGGCCATTATGGCTATGAGGTCCCCATCACATCCGGCTGAGACCTTGTAATGATAAATATATAGATCAGACCTAATTGAAAATCATACTTAGAATGATGACCAACCCCCAAAATCTTAAGTTACATGAGATTTATTGTATGAAAAAATAAATAAATATTTGAAGTGGTTGTATGGGCCATTATGGCTATGAGGTCCCCATCACATCCGGCTGAGACCTTGCAATGATAAAGATATAGATCAGACCTAATTGAAAATCATACTTAGAATGATGACCAACCCCCAAAATCTTAAGTTACATGAGATTTATTGTATGAAAAAATAAATAAATATTTGAAGTGGTTGTATGGGCCATTATGGCTATGAGGTCCCCATCACATCCGGCTGAGACCTTGCAATGATAAAGATATAGATCAGACCTAATTGAAAATCATACTTAGAATGATGACCAACCCCCAAAATCTTAAGTTACATGAGATTTATTGTATGAAAAAATAAATAAATATTTGAAGTGGTTGTATGGGCCATTATGGCTATGAGGTCCCCATCACATCCGGCTGAGACCTTGCAATGATAAAGATATAGATCAGACCTAATTGAAAATCATACTTAGAATGATGACCAACCCCCAAAATCTTAAGTTACATGAGATTTATTGTATGAAAAAATAAATAAATATTTGAAGTGGTTGTATGGGCCATTATGGCTATGAGGTCCCCATCACATCCGGCTGAGACCTTGCAATGATAAAGATATAGATCAGACCTAATTGAAAATCATACTTAGAATGATGACCAACCCCCAAAATCTTAAGTTACATGAGATTTATTGTATGAAAAAATAAATAAATATTTGAAGTGGTTGTATGGGCCATTATGGCTATGAGGTCCCCATCACATCCGGCTGAGACCTTGCAATGATAAAGATATAGATCAGACCTAATTGAAAATTATACTTAGAATGATGACCAACCCCCAAAATCTTAAGTTACATGAAATTTATTGTATGAAAAAATAAATAAATATTTGAAGTGGTTGTATGTGCCATTATGGCTATGAGGTCCCCATCACATCCGGCTGAGACCTTGCAATGATAAAGATATGGATGAGACCTAATTGAAAATCATACTTAGAATGATGACCAACCCCCAAAATCTTAAGTTACATGAGATTTATTGTATGAAAAAATAAATAAATATTTGAAGTGGTTGTATGGGCCATTATGGCTATGAGGTCCCCATCACATCCGGCTGAGACCTTGCAATGATAAAGATATAGATCAGACCTAATTGAAAATCATACTTAGAATGATGACCAACCCCCAAAATCTTAAGTTACATGAGATTTATTGTATGAAAAAATAAATAAATATTTGAAGTGGTTGTATGGGCCATTATGGCTATGAGGTCCCCATCACATCCGGCTGAGACCTTGTAATGATAAATATATAGATCAGACCTAATTGAAAATCATACTTAGAATGATGACCAACCCCCAAAATCTTAAGTTACATGAGATTTATTGTATGAAAAAATAAATAAATATTTGAAGTGGTTGTATGGGCCATTATGGCTATGAGGTCCCCATCACATCCGGCTGAGACCTTGCAATGATAAAGATATAGATCAGACCTAATTGAAAATCATACTTAGAATGATGACCAACCCCCAAAATCTTAAGTTACATGAGATTTATTGTATGAAAAAATAAATAAATATTTGAAGTGGTTGTATGGGCCATTATGGCTATGAGGTCCCAATCACATCCGGCTGAGACCTTGTAATGATAAATATATAGATCAGACCTAATTGAAAATCATACTTAGAATGATGACCAACCCCCAAAATCTTAAGTTACATGAGATTTATTGTATGAAAAAATAAATAAATATTTGAAGTGGTTGTATGGGCCATTATGGCTATGAGGTCCCCATCACATCCGGCTGAGACCTTGTAATGATAAATATATAGATCAGACCTAATTGAAAATCATACTTAGAATGATGACCAACCCCCAAAATCTTAAGTTACATGAGATTTATTGTATGAAAAAATAAATAAATATTTGAAGTGGTTGTATGGGCCATTATGGCTATGAGGTCCCCATCACATCCGGCTGAGACCTTGCAATGATAAAGATATAGATCAGACCTAATTGAAAATCATACTTAGAATGATGACCAACCCCCAAAATCTTAAGTTACATGAGATTTATTGTATGAAAAAATAAATAAATATTTGAAGTGGTTGTATGGGCCATTATGGCTATGAGGTCCCCATCACATCCGGCTGAGACCTTGCAATGATAAAGATATAGATCAGACCTAATTGAAAATCATACTTAGAATGATGACCAACCCCCAAAATCTTAAGTTACATGAGATTTATTGTATGAAAAAATAAATAAATATTTGAAGTGGTTGTATGGGCCATTATGGCTATGAGGTCCCCATCACATCCGGCTGAGACCTTGCAATGATAAAGATATAGATCAGACCTAATTGAAAATCATACTTAGAATGATGACCAACCCCCAAAATCTTAAGTTACATGAGATTTATTGTATGAAAAAATAAATAAATATTTGAAGTGGTTGTATGGGCCATTATGGCTATGAGGTCCCCATCACATCCGGCTGAGACCTTGCAATGATAAAGATATAGATCAGACCTAATTGAAAATCATACTTAGAATGATGACCAACCCCCAAAATCTTAAGTTACATGAGATTTATTGTATGAAAAAATAAATAAATATTTGAAGTGGTTGTATGGGCCATTATGGCTATGAGGTCCCAATCACATCCGGCTGAGACCTTGTAATGATAAATATATAGATCAGACCTAATTGAAAATCATACTTAGAATGATGACCAACCCCCAAAATCTTAAGTTACATGAGATTTATTGTATGAAAAAATAAATAAATATTTGAAGTGGTTGTATGGGCCATTATGGCTATGAGGTCCCCATCACATCCGGCTGAGACCTTGTAATGATAAATATATAGATCAGACCTAATTGAAAATCATACTTAGAATGATGACCAACCCCCAAAATCTTAAGTTACATGAGATTTATTGTATGAAAAAATAAATAAATATTTGAAGTGGTTGTATGGGCCATTATGGCTATGAGGTCCCCATCACATCCGGCTGAGACCTTGCAATGATAAAGATATAGATCAGACCTAATTGAAAATCATACTTAGAATGATGACCAACCCCCAAAATCTTAAGTTACATGAGATTTATTGTATGAAAAAATAAATAAATATTTGAAGTGGTTGTATGGGCCATTATGGCTATGAGGTCCCCATCACATCCGGCTGAGACCTTGCAATGATAAAGATATAGATCAGACCTAATTGAAAATCATACTTAGAATGATGACCAACCCCCAAAATCTTAAGTTACATGAGATTTATTGTATGAAAAAATAAATAAATATTTGAAGTGGTTGTATGGGCCATTATGGCTATGAGGTCCCCATCACATCCGGCTGAGACCTTGCAATGATAAAGATATAGATCAGACCTAATTGAAAATCATACTTAGAATGATGACCAACCCCCAAAATCTTAAGTTACATGAGATTTATTGTATGAAAAAATAAATAAATATTTGAAGTGGTTGTATGGGCCATTATGGCTATGAGGTCCCCATCACATCCGGCTGAGACCTTGCAATGATAAAGATATAGATCAGACCTAATTGAAAATCATACTTAGAATGATGACCATCTCGCTAATAGCAGCTAGTTCGCTTTCATATTTAGAGTGATGGCCAACCCACAAAACTATGTGGTAGGTACTTGAGATTTTAAATTAAAAAATTGTATTTATTCGATTTTGGTAATGCATAATTAAATATATTATTAAATAATTGCATTATATAAAATTAAACATGTTTCTGCAAATTGGGTCAGAATTATTTTTGGGCTGACAGTTCAATATACATACATACATATATTTATCACGATAGTTTCAACTATCGTGATAGTACTTTTTTTGGGCTGACTTTGCAAATAGCGTCATGATAGATATAGTTTTTTGGGCTGACACTAAAATATCATGAAAATACAGATTATGTGTTGCCATAGCATTTTTTTGGGTTACTTTTTGGGCCAACTTCACATACATTTGGCATTTGACTATTTCAGACTATGAGGCGTTGTGTTGTAAACAAACATTAATACACTATACATTGATCCCACGACATCGGATCCTGATCTATGAATGACCGAATATACTCAAAAAGTGTTCTATGGGACATTTTTAGATTTCCATTAGATTGTGGATGGTACGCGGATAAGTTGATCGATAAAGATGGATTTTGGACAACCGGAAACAAATTAAATTTTTGGCAAAAGCTTCTGCTACGGTATCGACTTTTTGCTCTACGATAGGATCTGCTAAACAATATTGCATTGTCAGGAGGTATTTGTTACCTAAATGTGTAGGAGAAAAGGCCCTACTATATCTAAAAATATTTTATCAAATTGCTTTAATCTTTTGTAGGTTCTCTGTATTCCTTGGTGTCCACCAAGGAGGCTCGAATAATATTCTGTAATCGTTCTATTAATATCAGTCTCGTTATCTAAAACTGTAACTGGATTAGCAAGATTAGGAGTTGTTATAATTTGATTAGAATTTGTTATAGTTGATTGATTTCCAATCGAAGAATTTAACTGAATTTTGGATTTGGATTAGTGAGGATCAGTTAAAGATGAGCTTTTACCAGTGGAATTGATAGTTTTCTGATTTTCTGGGTTAATTTTGCTTTGTGATCTAGTAGATACAAAAATAACACAGACTTCCGGTTCACTAGTTGGCTTTCTGAATTTTTTAGACATATTCGACTTAATGAATCAAGCATTTTTGTTCGCTTTGCCAAGTTTATGCTTTACTATAAAATTATAGTCTTCGAGTTCCAGTCGCCACCGAATTAATTTGGATGACGGATTGGATATACTTCTTAAGAATTTCAATGGCTCATGATTGGTAATCACAACGAATTCTCGACCGTATAAATAAGGGCGACAATTTTGAATCGACCAAACTACGGAGAGAGGTTCCTTTTGTATAGCGGAATAATTTAATTCTGATTTCCTTAGCGTTCTAATGGCTATGCTACTGGCAAATCATATCCATCAACATTTTGGGACAATACTGATCCGATTGCAAGGTCAGGGTATTTTAATTTTAATTCATTGATTAAACTGGTTTTAAGTTTACAGAAAGCTTCGTCGCACAGATCATTCCAGATATATTATGAATTTTTCTTCAAAAGCATGGTCAACGGCTTAGCGATTTCTGCAAAATTGGGAATAAATGATCGATAATAACTGCATAGGCCCAATAATGATTTAATTTCAAGTTGTATTGTTTGGCCTTGGGTAATTATTAACAGCATTTACTTTATTTAAATCTGGTTTAATTCCGTGTTGCGTAATCACATGACCTAAATAGATAACCTTTTTTCGAAGAAACTGACATTTTTTTGCATTTAATTTCAAATTGTGCTGACGAAAACAATCAAAAACATTTTGAAGGCATTCGCTGTATTCTTTTAAATTATGTGCATAGATTACCACGTCATCAAGATAGACGAAACACTTTATGCCGTTCAATCCAATAAAAATATTATTCATTAGGCGTTGGAAAGTCGCCGGTGCCCCTTTGAGGCCAAATGTCATCCTAGTGAATTGAGAGTGGCCAAGGTTGGTACTAAACGATGTTTTTTCTTTGTCGGCCTCATCCTTGGGAACCTGGTGATAACCCGTGGCCCGATCGATTGTAGTAAAATACATTGATCTTTCCAGCTGGTCCAGGATTTCCGTGATATTTGGCAAAGGATACATGTCTGAAATCTACTACCACAAGTCATTTTTTCTCAAGATCTGGTGATCTTTTTGGAACGATTAGAATGGGAAAGTTCCAAGGACTCTTGGAATTTTCTATAATGTTGTATTTTAACATATCGGAAACCTGCTTGTTAATATTGGATATAAATTGGATTTGTCCCTGGTAAAGTGGGTATTTTGTGACTTGTACAATTGGTGCATGATAAAGTATCATTGGGTAAATAGAATATATCGTTGTATTTGCACATATAGAAACAATCGAATTCTCTCTTCATTATTTAACGGTTCAAGATTAAGCTCAGAGAATTAATTTGTAAATTTAGGTTTAAGATAACATAATTCTTAATTGTGTCAATTCTGGGTATGAAATTTGATAGGTTCACAGAATACTCATTCATGTTAATCAAACAAACTATAGCGCCGAATTATTTACAGAAGAAATTAATGAATTAGCTATGAGTACGCCAGGTAATAATTCTTTATTTACAGTGATACTTATTCATCTGGTTAAGTGTTTATTTGTATCGCAGACTCAAGGGTTGTTAATCCTACGAATTTCTCAATTATTAATAATTACAGGAATGTCGTTTTTATTCACAAAACACCTGAAATTAGTGATTCTGGATATACCTGATATATTGTTTGATATTTTACAAGGCAATAACTAAAGATCTAAATAAAAAAATCTTAAAATTGGATTAGATAACATATGTATGTATAGTCACCATATCAATCCAAGCAAAACTTTTCAATTACCTCGTATAAATTGTAATTCGCTTTCCCGATTTCCTTTTTGATTTTTCTTGCCATATTTATATTTCAAATCAGCATAATAAATTTAATTTTCATATTTTTCACATTTTGATTGTGTTACATTTTTAAAAAAAAGAAGAAACAAACAAAAAACTTGTGCACAGCAAGAGTACATCTTCTTATGTTACATACATAGATATTCGACATTCATACAATGTATTCAAAGTTCTAAACTCGTACACATAGATACTTATAAAATGGATATCACATTCACATATATGTATACATAATTTTCATTTTACTTCCTATATAATATTATACCGTTCACCGACATACTAAACAATCCAAAAAAAAGCAATAAAATAAATATAAAAAAAGCACATGAAACATTAAAAAGCTTTTGAAAATGTATCTAAAATTTTTTGTTATTCGAGGGAAATGAAAAAATAAAAATGTTTCAATTCTTGAATTGATTTTCTTGAAATTTTTTTTTTTTGTACTTGGGCTTTGTATTACCTGGAGGATAAATAAATTTCAATTTAAAGGTAAAACCATTTTATATGGATTTTATACATTACATATGAAGCTGTAGTACGACAAGAGCAGCATTATAAGTAAATATACAAAAAATTCACCCTGTATGTAAAACAGATAAATTCAATGTCTGCGGTTTGCCGCTGTCGTCAGTAAAAATATTTTCTTACATATTTTGATACTTTGTAAAAACAAAAAAAAAATCTTACAGTTTTTGTGTCACTCAAAAATTTAATATGACTTTTGAGCTTTTATCGAATATTTATGATTATTTCTTATTTATATTCTTGTATACCGAATTATTATTTTGTATAACACACAAGAGTCTGACGGTCATAAATCATGATCAATATTAATTTATAAATGATTTAGCGATTATTGTCGTCTGGATATTACACTCATCGTATATGTACTGTTCTTATGTACATAACTTATTTATAATCTGCTAAATAATTTGTAACTAATGTCTTTTATAAATTTTGAAGATGACTAAATTACTTTACCCTGTTTATCTTAAAACGCACGATAGTTTATATAATGTATATGTTTAAATATTAAAGGGGTTGATGTGTTGCGGTATATGGAATCCAGACAAAAACTCAATATTATTCATTCATGTAATTTATATCTGCCACAAGTCAAAATCTTTTTATTAGCATTTTTCGGTTTTGTTATAGATGAAAATCTCGGTGGAGCTTTCTGAATGACATATTTTGAATTTTTAAAATTGATGATGAATGAACATATACAATACATAGATCTCTGTATATGTATGATTTTAATGAGAAAATGGCGAGCAGACAAAAAATGTTAAATTATTCTGAATTTGATTGAGAATTTATTGTTTGTGTATTCATATGTGTAAAAACCTACTCCAATATTTCACTTTTCATAAGGCATTTTTGAACTGTAAGCCATTTATCATAAAAAATGTTAATAACATTTTTTTGTTAATGTTTAACATTATAAGAAGGTTCTTATTAAAATGCCAGATAAATTACGAGTACAATGAAGTTTCAAAAATCAGACATAGATTAAATTATTTTATTGTTAGGTATATAGATATTACGAACTTTTAAAATTATAAATCGAAAAAATCGAAAGCTTTTTATGTCACAAGCTTTAAATGTAACTTCTTTATGGAAAAACAGTTTGCTTTTACTACCAAAAGAGCTCATCCTGCTTTCGATCCTATACTCCTGATATTGCTGTGAGAAAACCCGATTAGAGAGAAATTCTGGCTAAGATTTGTGACGAAATGCTAAGATACCATCCACTACTTGACTAATGGTGCAAATCAAAGATACCGGGCAGATTGTCCTAGGCTATATAGAGTCAAATTGTAGCTACTATTTTTCTTGGTTTGATGAATCCGATCTTCCATTCAAGTAGGCCCGCACCTAAGTACACGCCGCTTGTGTGCAAATATTTTATCGGCAGCCCCTTGATAGATAATATCAGTGCTGTCGCTCTGAAAACTTTTCTGGGTACGTTTCAAATTTTCAGTAGAGTATTTCTAGTCAGAAGGGAGTACATCCGGAATACAATAGTTAGACATTAGGCATAAATAATTGTTGGTTGTTTGTGTTAAAAAAATCACGATCCAGTAAATTGTACTAAAATTGTTTTTAGTGATTAATTTATTGGTTAAAACAGGACAATTAATGAAATTGGTTTGGCGGCTGACTAATTTGATTCATAATTTGAAGGTGCTACTTACAACTAATTCATTGATTATCAAATATATTGGTTAAGTCAGACAATAAATTTAAATGGAATTTGTACATAATCAGAGCAGTTCCATTTGGGGCAGAGATGAAGTTTCTTAAATAAAATAAAAATAAATTTGGGTGAATTAGATTTGCAAAGAAAAATTAGTTTTTTATTTCCCTACCATTCCAGGCATTAGTACATTTCCAGATTCTAGCACCAAATGAAGCATTTTTGTCAATGGATTTTAGTGAAATTTGAATCAGATTCTATCAGTAGTTCCTAATACAAAATCGCATTCACACTCTGAAAATTACTTGATTCACCATATTTGGGGTCGTATTTGTTAATTAAAATAAGAGCCAAATTCAAGAAATATTGCAAAACACCACTGTAATAATGGTATTTTGATTGATACCATTTATAAGAAACATTGTTTCACCAATTTTGCTTTTTTTTACATAGTCCACACATCCACTAAACTAGGTGGTACCTTTGTGAGTAGTACTTCTTCTCCTACATGTTTGTTATGCTCTTTAATTTATGCAATTTTTTCTTCTTCTTCTCCTAAATGTTGATTATGCTCTTTAATTTATGCAATATTTTATATACAGTTGAACGACTGAATTTTTAATAAATTTATGTATAGACGTTTACAGTTTATATGAAAATTCAGTTATCATGGTGTTACTGTATCTCTCCCATATAAAAATATTACGTGTTGTTGTATTTTACATGCAAAAATTTTTTTCGGACGTTATGATTTTGGACGTGCTAGGGTAATCTACTTTATACTACTTTTGTGGATGGATTTTAATGGAATTAATATCTCAGATTTGGGATGTTAAGTCGGATTTTTAAGTAGTTCCTAATATAAAATTTATTAATTCCGGCTTTCGAAAATTCCTTCGGCCATATCTTCAGCGTCGGATTTCTAAATTAAACAATGACTCAAATTCAGGATATTTTGGGGTTGAAACTTTAAATCAAAAATAATATTCGCCAATTAGCTAATTCAGCCTATACCTCCTCAGTCTCCAGCATCAAATGAATGGAACAAGTATATTTGTTGGTGGATTTTAGTGATATTTATTATCTGCAATATTTTGTAAATTCTACAAAACCTATTATTTCAAGGCCTGAAAAAATTGTCTGCCATAAGGTAGGACTGAAATCAGATTTTTTAAAATAAAACGTGACCCGTCGGCAAGAAATATTTTGGAACACTACTCATACTAATGGGATTATGATCGATACCATAAATCAAAAATTAGATTAACCAATGTTGGTTTTCCAAACACAGCCAATCTAGACCATTTTCTTCGCCTCCAGCACAGAATAGAACACACACACACATTTGTCGATGCATTTAAGTGAAATTTTATTTTGGAGATGTTAAGCCGATTCTATTAAAAAGAGTTCCTAACCTTAGACATATTAAATAACGTCCTGAAGGATTTTTTGGGCCAGTCATTTGGGCTGGAGTTCGAATTAAATTTTGTTGAAATTAATATTTTTCTGGTTCCTCCAGAATATATTTTAATGGATTTTAAGGAATATTATCTAAAAACCAGGACAATGCAAGACATTTTCCTGGATGCCCACAGAAGTCTGAAAATCCAGAACAGGGCCAGAGGAGAAACAAGGACGTCTGGTCACCCTATTCCTACCTAAATCCTACCTAGGCGAGAAGAAGAATGCCAAAATAAAACTGAAAGCCAATTGTTTGCTGTCAGCATTTAACCTTGCCAGACAAGAAAGATGCATGGGATTCTAGATTTTATTCAAATATAAACAAAGGATTTGAGAATATTGACGTCAAGGCGTATTAGATGAATGAAATTTCCCACAACACACTGCACAAATCTAGATTTCAATACAACTTTCTAGTCTGGAAAGATTAAATCACTGTAAAAATTATCTTACAGTATTATTTTTTTTATAGAAGTCCTAGTCTAAGCTTAAAGAAGGATTTGAGAGTATTGTACATCCAGACTTCCATACATCGTTATTGTGTAGTACAGGTAAATTACCGCATAATTTGTCTTGCAGCTAATTTTTGTATTCAGGAGGTCCCAATCTAAATATTTAGTTTAAGCAGATAAAAGTTCTTTATCTGGTGTCCCTACAGTATCTTTGCTGTTTTTATAAGTTGTAAAAAACTCGGAATTATCTTTTCATAAGTTTTACCAAAAAATCTTCGTATTTTTAATAAAAAGCTTTGTGATGGCATGTTTGAATTGATAATGGGGTAGATACACGATTGAGTAACAAGCAAGAAACTTTCATATAAATAAACAAAATATTTGCGAACCAATTTCTATTGGTTGCTAATTTTATTTTACGAACTTAAAGAATTTTTAGCAACTAGCTATATCGTTTTTTTTTTGTAAAACAAACAACAGTTAGAAAAAAAATTTGAAATTAAAATTTGCTTGATAAAACCGGTCAAGTTGTTTTTTTACTTGCGAATTGCGATTTGCTAAATTATCGAGTATTTACCCCATTGTCTGCTAGAATGGCTGACACAATACTGAAAGAAAACCGTTTAATGGATTTTTACCGGAGAATAACAGAAACCATTATAATTTTTAATTAGTGACAATTCTTTTGAAAAAATCTAGCTATCTCCCAGAATATTATAATTAGTGCCAGCAAAAGACGATAAGTTAAAATATTGTGTAAAAGTATTAGTGTAGCAGTTATTAGAACAGAGGAGTACAATATGAAATATCGGAGTACAGGAGTAAGCACTAGGCGAAAGTAGTACAAATCCTCCTATTGTACCACTTCGACTGCACTGGATAATATGTGTTAAATTATGTATCAATATATGGCGTAAGCATTTTATAAAACCAACACAACAATACGTTTTTATATTTTTCTTTGGGCACCAATCCAAATGCAGTACTACAATAATTGTTAAACCGTTAAAGGGTTGCTTAAAAATTTCGGTAGATATTAGAAAAATTAAAAATCAACCAATGCCCGTTTTTCAGTTAATAATTTAAAATAATAGGTAAAAAATAAATAGTTGTTGGCCGCCTTTTGGAATCGGCCGCCTATGTGCGGTGCAGACATCGCACAAACACCAGGCGCGGCCCTGTATTCAAGGCATCCCCATACTTAATTCCATGCTAAGTCAAATAACTAATCAAATGGCTAAATCTCAATTTTGATAAAAAAATTCATTCTTCTGTATATAAGTGCAGTGAGGAACGATCCCAAAAACCATTCAGCATATTATATTTTTACCAAAAAAGTTATTAAATTAAAAGAAATATCTTTCATGTTCTACAAAATTTTACTCACCCTTAAAGCCTAATTTAATTTCTTTAAATTTTATAAAGTTGTTAAATTATTTAAATTCGGCAATTTATATCAATTTTTATCATTAAATTCTACAAATTTTATCAATGTAATAAACTCCATAAATTTTGATAATTTTTTAACTTATTAATCAGTAACTTCCATTAATTTTATAAATTCACCAAATTCTACAAATTTAGTAAATACTAATAACTCTACCAATTGTATAAATTTAATAAATTCTATAAACACTATTGTGTAAATTTGATAAATTCTATTAAACTCTTTACAGCAAAACTCTTAACAATTTCTCCTCTTCGTAAAATTATTATCTATCTGGCTAATTTCGGAATAACCCAATGTTTCTTATTCAATTAATTCATTAAATTTTTTAAATTTTCTACGAATTAGGTTATACAAATTCTTAAAATTCTATATGTTACGTAATTATTACAATTATGTAAATTCTATGTGCTTTATAGATTGTTTCAACTGAAAACTCTCTAAATTCTATAAATAATTTTTCTTATTCTTAAAATTTCATAATTTTTATAAATTTTATAAATTCTTTGGAGAATTCAATCAAAATAAAGTTTATTCCTTAAACCTTAATTCTCTAATTTATTTAATGCATTAAATTCTACAAATTTTTTAAAATCGGTAACTTCTATTAATTTTATAAATCCACCAAATTCTACAAATTTTGTTTCAAAACTCTACGAATTGTATAATTTTAATAAATTCTATCAAATAAATAAGTCTATAAATTCCATAATTCCTATAAATTTATTAACTTCTATCAATTTTATAATTATTTCAATATTTATTTACGTACTTCGTTTACAAAATCGGACCACCAAACAGGCCTTAGAGTCGGCACTAACAAAAGTAGGAACTCGTGGTAGACCACCTAGACGACGGATGGACGACGTTGAATGGGAACTCGGAAAACACTCGGTCACCGTGTCTGGCTTTCTCTTGCGGCGCATCGAATTATTTGGAGAAGCTTCGTTGAGGCGGCCAAATCCCTTCATGGGATGTATATACAGAGCAAGAAGAAGATTCATTTGTTATACTGCATGTTTGATATTGTGCTAACTTGAATCTGTTGTAATGATTTATTTGTTGAGTAGATTACTGAATATAGTATGGCTAATATAAATGCGATAACTATTTATTTTATTAATGTCATTTGAACTTTGGCATTATACGAGAAAATATTTGATTTATAATTGAACAAGCTATTTAAAATGAAGCTATACAAATTATAATGGCTACTAATAAGAGGAACCATGTGTAATTCGTTGGTCTGATTGTTGTAATAATAGACTAATGCTAGGAGGCGTAATTAGTAAGCTACTGGACCGAAATGCCCTATTTTACTTACTCCTCTGCTTTTTCGCACAGATGATCACCCGTTATTATTAGCAGACTCGGTACCGTGCTTGTTAGTTTACAACATTTATTTATACTTATTGAGAGATGTATCTTCTTTAAATGACAACAGCGTTTATATTATATATTTTGAATAATTTATTTTATTTGAATATAATTTGGTTCAAAATAACGACAGCTTTGATTAACTATTCGCAATTCATTTTTACAAATGATTATTATTGATCGATGGACTGATCGATACTAATTCTGATCGATGGACCGATATTTGACTTATTTTGTTAAATTTTATTTACCTAATTTGGAAGTACATATGTCATTTATTTTTGTCAATTTAGTGAATTTAATTTATGATTTATGTTCTACTTTTTTCTCTACGTTTAATTTTGTAATTTTGTGTTTGTCTTCCGCCTAGCGATATTATGTTATTTAATTTTGATAATTTTAGTTTTTCTTTATTTTTTCCTAAATGTTAACTATGATACAACATTAGTGAGCTTATTGTTAATGGTACAGTAGTATCGTGATAATTCGCAACACAGCCGGGAATCGAACCCGGGACCTCCGGAGCTTGAATCAAGCATGCTAATCATTGTGTCACTGGGGCTGTTAAAAAGTTTATCTAATTTAATAAATTAGATAAATTCTATAAATTTTAATAGTTCTTTCTATAGGTCTAATTCTATAAGTTCTTGAACCTGGGTAAATTCTATAAAGTCTAAAGAGTCAGTAAGTTTTCTGAGTCCATAAATCCTATTATTTCTGTAAATTCAATAAATTCTGTATATTTTATAAATTTCATAAATTTTAACAATTCTTTATTTAAATGCTACAATTTTTATAAATTTTATGAAATTCTTTAGATTTTGTAGATTTAGTAAGTTCTAAAATTTTTTTGAACTCTGTCAGATCTATAACATCAACAAACTCAAATTTTATTTAGTCTAAAGTACCATAATTTCTATAAATTCCCCGAATTATACTAATTTTACAAATTCAGTAAATTAGATTAATTCAATAAATTTTAATAATTCTGCAAATTCTCTAAATTTTGTAAATTCTCGTAGTCTAAAAATTCCACAATTTTATAATTCGATAAATTTAATAAATTTGTTGAATTTTAAAATTTTTTTAAATTCCATAAACTAGATAAATTCTAGAAATTTTAATAGTTCTTTCTAAAAATTGTATAGTTTCTATTGTATAGGTTTCATAAATTCTGTAAATGTGCCAAATCCAATTCTTAAAAGTCAAAAATTTATGTAATTCTCTAAATCTATAAATCCTATTAATTCTGTAAATTTAACAAATTTTATATATTTTACAAATTCAAAGAAACTCTATAAATTTATAAATTATATCAATTCTATAACTTTTGTAAAATTCCCTAAATTCTACAAATTCTAAGTAGCCTATAAATTTTAGGAAATTCTTTAGATTTTGTGGATCCAGTAAGATCTATAAAATGTTTAAAGTCTGCCTCTACAAATTCAAATTTTGCTTAATCTAAAAACTCCATAATTTCTACAAATTTGATTAAATCCTGCAAATCGTATAAATTCAATAAATTAGATAAATTCTATAGTTCGACAGTTCTAATAGTTCTTTTCTAAATTCTGAAAATTTTCTAAATTCTATAATTTCTCTAAATTTTGTAAATTATATAAATTCTTTCTTAATTCACGAAGTTAGTCTTAAACAATTTGTATTTCTTAAATTTTCAATTACTGAAAAATTTACGAATTTACAACGAAACCATGGTATTTTTATTGCAGACGTATTGCAGAATCGTTTGCGTAGGTTCTCAGTAGGAGAACTAAAACAAAATTGAATATCGTCAATTACAGCGCCATCTATCATGAATGGGGAAAAATGTTTCAGCCAAATCCTACGTATTTTTAGCCGTAGAACCCGAATAGAGGTTTCTATCTTAGTTTCAAAGTTATCCCCCGCTCCACTCCCCGCGGAATAATTAAATTTTGATCTGGACCATTTTTTTCGTAGAGTGCTTATTTTCCGAGATATTTCAGTCTATCAGGTTAAAAAAATCACCCGGTATAATGACCTAAAATAAATTAAATATGCGGAACGAAACAAAACAGAATTTTATGTTTAACAAAATAATTAAAATATGGATATGGATATGGGGAAATGATTTTTAGAATATTGAAAATCAACAATTATATTTGTATATGTGTTGCTGTTGGAAAACACACAATATTTTAGTATATAAGAATATTTTAGTATGTAAGAACGAAAAATTGTAACAAGATTGTCATTCGTAGTTTATAATTCAACAAAAGTTATTCATAATTTTATATTAAAAGGAGACACTGTTACTCTCCTGAAGTAATTCGTAATTTAATGTCAGTACATCGATCTACGCCTAACGTACATATACCAGTATTCAAATCAATAACGATCTCTAAATAATAATATTTATATAATCGAAATTCAATAAGAATAATTTAATTACAAGAAAAATTATCACAACTGTTTCTATTGAAACACCCTGAGAATATTCAACAAATCAAGGAAGCAGAATATACAACATCGTAAGTATTAACTAACCAACACTACAACTAACACTTGGGTACCGTAGTTATTGAAACCAATTGGCAATTGAAAATGGGTGTGACAATTCTAGTATTTTGCTAACTGACTTTTGATAATTACTCATTAGTCAAATAACACAAAGAATCTCCTGTGGGTCGGTTTTCTACAAATAACAATAGAAACCGCTCACCATCTATAACTCCAAGTATTAACATCGAGATAATATTTTAGGTTAAGATTAAAAATAGATGAATCGAACATAATGTTTCAATTCTGTGAGTTCTATAAATGCAACAAATTTAAATTTTATTATTTTAAAAATTCCACAATTGCTATAATTCGATTTTATAAATTTCTTAAATTATATAAATGGTGTAAATTGAATAAGTTTAATAAATTCTGTACCTTTTAATAATTATTTCTAAAAATCCCATAGTTTGTATTAATTTCATAAATTAATTTTGTAAATTCCATAAATTCTTTAAAGCCTAAAAATTCAATAAAGGCTCTAAATCTATAAATCCTATTATGTTCAAAAATGATGTTATGACATTGAATAGATTAAGAAGTACTACAAATTGCTGTGAAAACAATCAAGTGGATAATAGAAACAAACTAATCGTAGTATAGACTGTTGTCTATATATACGTGTCGTATGTATTATTATGACATTTTGAAAAACAAAAATATGAATTTATATTTATGTTTACATAGATCATCAAGTTACAAAATGTATAAACTGAACGACAAAATAAGTTTTCTTCGACATAAATAAATTTAAGGAACGTGAATGGCAAATGGTAAGAAAGATATATCTCTTTTTGTCAAAACAAAAATAATTAAAATTGAATTATTTTTGAAAGAATTGCTCAATTTAAACTGCTACAATTCTACAACAATAAAATTTTAGATCTAGTTTTCATGACAATAAAGCGACTATGAAATTCGCTGAATGAAATTGGAATTGGAAGTCAGAACGGGCGAGATAAACCTCCATTTTACAATTATTCCTAAGAATTCGGTATCTCTACCTATGCCTGATATAAGCTTTTTTCATGGTTTGCCAGTAGTGAACATTTATTGCAATTTAACGTGGTTGATGACGATGATATCAGTAAAGCCATTTATAAAATTAGTCCGAATGCAATGGGGGCCGATCAATTGCGCCCTGCTTTCATTAAACTTCTTTTACCATTGGTAATAACTCCAATAAAAATAATAATAAATGACTGCATTACTAAATCGATTTTTCCTAGTGCTTGGAAAACTGCCCTGGTTACACCCTCGACAAAAACAAAGAATATCAAGAGTGGTAATGACTTAAGGCCAATATCCGTTACTCGTATAATATCCAAAGTTTTCGAAACAATTTTAAAAGACCAAATACAGACATTTGCTAACCACAATGATTTTATTAATGTGCATCAATCAGGGTTTCGTAAACATCACAGCACTGCGACTGCTTTGGTTAATGTAATTGGTGATCTTGCCCAGTCCTTAGATAAAAAAATCGATTTACTGTTCTGGTGCTTCTAGACTTCAGTAAGGATTTTAACTGCCTTGACCATGTTTTACTTATTCAAAAACTTATGTTATGTTATCAATTTTCACCAACTGCGTTAAGACTTATGACATCATTTTTGTTAGGAAGAAAACAACAAGTAAAACTTAATGATTCATTGTCTGATTATAGGGCTGCGGTTTCTGGTGTTCCTTAGGGTAATATTTTGGGACCTCTCCTGTTTAGTCTATATCTTAATGATCTGATGAATAATATAAAATTTTATAAATTTCATTTTTATGCTGGTGACTGCCAGATTTTTGTAATTAGGAAAATTAACCATATTGTGAATGAAGATTTCGATAATTTTCGTGGTTGTTTGGAAAAAATGGCATTTCTTTAAATATATCTAAGTGTAAAGCATTAATTTTAACAAAACACACTATATCAAATCCACATACGGTTTACATTGATCATAACCCAATTCCCTTTTCAGCAAGTTTTAATAATTTTGGATTACCAATTAATTTTTTTTTTTCAATTTATTTTATTACGACTGAGACTGCGCTCATCTAGCAATTTTTCTTTCAAATACAAATTTTTATATATCTAGTAAAATTCACGTTTGTTGGGGTGTAACCCACTGGTTAGCCCCATAATCAATTTAACCTATTTACTAATTTTAGTTTGGTAAGTTCACTAGATCAAGTGGCCTCGTCCTTTGGAGTCTTCTTTCAACGACAGGGTTATCTATCATATGGCGAATATAGGGGTTTCCATGTTCCTGGAACCACCAATTAAAGAAAATTTATCCTGGCATAATCATGTATCTAAAGTATGTGGACAAATTAATTCATTTCTGTTGCATTTCATTTTGGAACAAAATTCCTAAATTAATTAGGGAAATAAAATTCTTTGAATTCTACAATTTTTATAAATTAGAATAATTCAATAAATTTTAATAATTCTATAAATGCTATAAATCTTATAATTACTTCAAATTTTATAAATTTTAACAGTTCTATAAATTGTTTTAAATCTGTCAGTTTTATAAATCCATCGAATCCAAATTTTACGTACTATAAAAATTTCATAATTTCTATAAACTACGTAAATTCTATTAATTCTCTAAATTCTATAATCTCTCTAAATTTTGAAATTCTCTATAAATTGTTTAAAGACTAAAAATTCAATTTTCTAAATCTATAAATAATATTAATTCTGTAATAATCCAATAAATTCTATTTGGTAAATTCCAGAAATAATACAAATTTTATAAATTCAAATAGGTATATTTACTTTATAAATTCTACGAATTTCGTAAATTCCATCAATTCTATAATTTTATAAATTCTTCAAACCCTACAAATTTTTATAAATTTTGTGGAATATTATAAATTTTGTAAATGTTATGAGCTCCATAAATTGTTTTAACTCTGATAGATCATCTCTAAATTTTACAAACCCAAATTTTCCATAAAATCCATATTTTCTTTAAATTCTATAAATTCTTTCAATTTTTTCAATTCTGTCAGTAAAATTTTCTAAATTCTACAAATATTTCTTATTCTAGTAATTCCATAATTCCTAAGAGTATAATATTTATACATTTTTTGAATTGATTAAATTTTAATTCCTAAATTTTAATTTACGTTAATTATATATTCTTGAATTTCAACAAATGCTACAAATTCACTAAATTTAATGAATTACAATAAAATTGGGTGAGATCAAACTTTACTTATTCTAAAAATTACATATAAATTCTTTAAATTCTATAAATTTAATAAACTCGACAATATTTTTTATCAAGTCCAGGTAGTTCGGCGGCTATTGGAGGGGGAGGGCCAAAGTTGGTAGATTAATCTACCAGCTCCGTAACCTTAGGGTGCACATTATTTAAACTGTATTGGTCATGTATCAGGCAGCTGCGTGATGGGTGCAATTGTGATAGGGGTAACCTGATCACAATTCGCTAGTGTACGTACTGCCTCCCCGCGGCAACCACTGGTAACTGGAACCATTAGGCAGAATGTAGCCTTTTGGGACATGCTAAAGTACGGCACTAAAGAAGAAAACCTTGGCAAAAAACCCTAGTTTAAGGTGGAACAGCATATGCCGAAAGATGGAATGGCTGATAGGTTAATCAGTCCAAATATGTATGCGGACTCTGGATGCCAGGCACCCTCCAGTTTTATTTAGCCTTCCTGTAGTGAAGCTGGGGGACCTACAGACAGGTGACTTTCTATTCCCAGCAACTCGCAAGAATAAAATCAAAACGGTAGTCGAGGCACGGGTAGGAATATAGGAGAGTGGGACTGCCCTCTCGAAGTCCTTGAGTCCCAATGCTACCGCTTTTCTAGCAGAAGTAAATGATGTAGTAAATATCTAGGAGGGCGAGCAATGAGCCCAGATAGTATGTATCACGTACCGGAAGGCAGTATTATTAGGTTCATTAAGAGCCTGAATATTGACTGGACGGATAATTAAGCAGGGCTTGGAGCACAAAATATCTTTTAGGTCGCATTGCGATGTGGCTAAATGCCCATATGGCCCTACAATTCTAATTCTAATTCTATATACTCGCACAATAAAACTATACTATTTGGCTCAGCCCAGTTATTGTGTACGCGTTCGTTATTTTTATTTATTGGGCATAATCGGTATTACAAATTATCAATAATGCCCAATAATACGGATAGTGCTAAATCAGCCGGACCCATCACACGCAAGCAGTCTTCACGGGAGCCCATTCTGTCAAATGAAAGCTTATTTAATTTAGAAAATCCTAACAATAAGGATCTTCTATTCAGTCATGGATGACATTAAATGCCTTATTCTTGACAATGAGACTAACAAAAATCTAATCCAACAAACATAATTGGAATAAATTCAGTCCAAATTGAGATGACGAAATTGAAGAGCGAAGTTGAATACCTGAAACAAAAAGTATTTAATCATGACGTGATGATTCGGGTATACCATATATTGCAAACATTACTGCTGAGGTACGCATTATTCGACTCTGTTAGGAAGATTTATGTGTTAGAACAAGAAGATGCTATTTCATATTTTCTATGGCAAATTGCTATTCAGCAACAGTTCCAATTTTTCATCAAATTTAAAGATTTGGGCTTTAAGTATAAATTCATGAAAATGTTTCGCACTAATGGGCCGCTATTTCTACGTCAGTTGTTACCACAATCCTATTAAATGGATTTATCAACACAAAAACTTAAAAGTAGTGTTCTTTCAAATGGTTTTGTTATATTGAATCCTCGTCATTCTAAATTTTATACAAGAATGTCCTATTCACTTTCTATTTTAGATTATGTGATCACGGATTTAATTTTTCACAGGTATAATCTTGACAACTTTGACATATCTTATTCAGACCATAAAGCTATTGTGTTAGATTTCCATTTTCAATCTCATCGATATTGCAATTTACCAGATACGACTAAAACGACAATCGATCATCAAAATATTTCAAAAACTTTAAGTTAGATGTTTTTCTGACTAACGTTGATTTTTCAAGTCTCATTGCTTATTTAACCGATTTAGTACGTAGACATACAATAACGTACGAATAAAAAATAAAAATAAACATTTTAATAAACAGTCAAATACTACAACTAATTTCTAGTAGGGACAATTTTTTATTTTTTATTTATATAAATCTGAAAAAGTTAGAAACTTGGGGTATGGCTGCTTCAGCGAAAGGGTTTGAGGCCGTTCAGTTATGGTACGGGAATTTCAATAGGAAGACGCACTGAGCTATACCTGGTTCCATCGGGATCTATAACGGCCATTCGCTATATTAACGAAATATGGGAAGAATATGTTGTTTTCACTGCCCGTGAAATGAATACTTGGCAGATGTAAATATTTCGAAGATGGCTTAAGCTACAAGGAGTCCCTATTTGAGTCCCATATAGAACATGTTTGGGATTTTCTTGATAGAAGAATTCGGTCTCATATTCCAGCAGCGAAAATGGGAAAATACCTCACAGTACGATATCTAACAGATTATCGACAACAAGAAACCGAGGATGCAGATATTATTCTAGCTCAGGAGAGCAATACACACTACTAACATTTTTTTATTAGATAATTATGATTTTGTTGTTGTGTTTATGTTTGTGAAAATTTAAGTGAAATTTTGAAAATTTTGAATCTGAGTATATTGTTGATTGTATTGTTATCTCTTTCATTCAGTCTGGAACATTTGGAGTTCTTACTATCTATTTTCTTCGACGCTAAAGGGCCTCAAAATTTTTTTGCTGAATTCTATTGTGTTAGAATTTTATAAGTATTCTAACACAATAGAATTCAGCTAAAATTTATTGAGACTCTTTAGCGACGAAGAAAATAGATATTATGGACTCCAAATGTTCCACAATGAGTGAAAGAGATAACACGATTTAGGGTCCGCTAGATAGATAATTAAATGAACGATTTGTTTGTAGATATTTCAGTACCAAAAAAAATCTTCAAATTTACGATTAAAATCATTTATTGACATCGTTAAAATCCGTTTTGCCTATGTATATGAAAAAATATGTCCGGTATGTGGCCACCTCCAGCATTGATGCAAATGTTGGTTCGTGTTTGAGCCTTTTCATGAAACATTGGCAATTTCTTATCGAATGTTGGCTTTCAGATCTGCAAAAGGCTGGGGATGATTGATGCATCAGACATAAACAGAGACTGTAATATGATTTTGCTATACAAAACGCACCCTTAGTCTCTTTAACATTTGAAATGATGATGGTTTCTGTTAGTTTACATCCATAGTTACACAAAAATATACTTAGTATTTTTTGCCGGTTTTTCTAAGTTGCGGGAAACATTTGGGAAATGTACATAAGACATAAACAGAGACCGTAATACGATTTTGCTGTACTAAACACCCTAAATTTTTATAACTTTCCAAATGATGATGGTTTTCTGTTAGTTTGGAGAAAATTAAGTTTTTCACTTATATGCTAACTACATATATTTAAAAACTAGTGCATGATAATATTTAGACGTTTCAATACAAAAATTTTAATTCAATTACTTAATACGTAATGTATAATTTATTCGTTAATACGCAGTTTTAATCATACATTCGCACAATTTGTTGTTTTTGTTATTTTAGGAAAGTTTAGGAAGAAATTCACATTCATAAATTTTCCCTAGTTCATTAAAAAAATCAGTGGTTCCTATTCACAAATCTGGAAGCAGGAAAATGTGTTCTAATTACAGGCCTATTTTAGTCCTTAATTCTAGGTCTAAGATTTTTGAAAAAATCATCTAGATATGATGATATTAATGGTTTTTTCCTCAAGCATAAGATTACTAATGAGAATCAGTTTGGATTTATTAGGAACTCGAATACCCAATCAGCCGTGGCCAATCTTATGCACAATGTTTATTTACGGACTCACATTCGAAAGGCCTTTGATTGTTTTGATCATTGTATATTATTAGAAAAATTCAAGATACTCAAACCCGCCGAACAATTTTTATCTATTCTAAAAGACTACCTAAGTCGCAGTCAATGCACAATTATCAATAACATGTACAGTGATTATGTATTAATTTATTCTGGTGCATCACAAGGATCAATTCTGTGTCCATTATTATTCAGTTTTTATATTAACAATATATTTAGTTTGGACTTGTTTGGTAAATTACAGCTTTACGCTGATGATGCAGCCTTACTGCTATACAGTAGCGATTTAAATGATATCATAAAACATATGCAACATGATTTACACTTGATCAACAATTATCTAATGGCTAATCGTTTGTCCTTGAATCTCAATAAAACCAATTAAATTATTTTTGAAAATAAACCAAAGGAGAACTTGCCATGATAGTTTAGATTTGCCAATTTTAACATTCAAGAGTTATCTTTTTCCAACTATTTGGGTTTGGTAATTGATTCAAAACTAAATTGGTCGATGCATATTAACAAACTATACAAAACTATTTCCCCTATATGTAATTTGTGTTACAACGCATTTTCAACTATATTAATTCTGAATCTGCGTGGTCAATCTAGTTTGCGATCGTCAAATTGCATCTTAATTATATGAGCATAATCTCCAGATGATGTACCTGCTTATTTGTTGCGGCCCTTATCAATTCTCCAGGACGGGAGTAGAAAAATCATTAAACCTACCCAGACTTACCACCTCATATTTACTATACAGCAAAAAGATCCTACCTATTACTCGTTTAGGTGATTTTGATTTACTGATTTTCATTTAAAGGCAATTAACAATTTAACTGAATGTAATTACAATTTCCAAAGAGCTAATGACATTCATAATTATAATACACGCTCAAGGATTGCCAGATGAAGTTAAACAGGAAACACGCATTGGCCACTTTAAATCGCCTTTTAAAATTTTTATTTATAATAAATGGCTAAATTTGATTACACTAAGAAAATGAACTTAGGACATCAATCAATTTATTTATTTATTTGTTTATTTTTTTATGTTATGTTTATTTTGTATACTTTTCTCCCTCTTTCGTTTTATACACATTTTCTATTTGTTATAGTTTTTCGTAACTTTTTAAATGGTAACTAATAAATTGTGTTGAAAAAAAAAATCGCTCGAAAGACCACGAATAAGAGTAAAATAAACATTGGTAGTTCGTAGCAGACTAATTATCACATTTGAATTGTTTGTTAATTACTTCAATAAATTTAATTTATATAACAACGTAAATTATATTCTAAAATATGGCAAATTGGAAGTACACAACATAAATGCTATTGTATAAAAGTTTAAAACGGAAAATTCTCTTGAAAATATGTCTTAATCAAATTTTATTATACATAAATCCGAGCCACCAAGTCTGGAAAGTAATGCCAAAATGATTTTCCATTAATTTGAAAAAATATTTACATGTGAATTTATATTTCGGGCACACCCCGTATTTCTCACTATACAAATTAGCTATTTAAAGGTCACACCTTCGACTAGACAAGCGATAATTGATTTAACTTCGAAACCATAAAGCGATTGATCTTTTTACAAATTTAAAAAAAAATCATTTAATTAACCACAAATATTGGGATGTAGATGACTTTATCCCCTTAAAAACTAAAAAACCATACTACATTGCGGCCGGGTTAGTTAAAAAGTTTTATTGATTCACAAAAACCCACAAACGATTTATGAATTTTAATACGATAAATTTACATTTTTAATTATTTTACGCTATATGTATGAGTATGACATGTTCTCTTCTGTCTGAAATTACTTGTCAAATTAAAAATGAGAGATAAAAAATAAAAAATAAAAAAATATTAAATTAAAATTAAAAAAAAGCTTTTACTTTTTTTTATTCGTGTATATATGTGTTGGATGTGTGTGCTTGCTTATACACCCAGATAAATTATTTAAATTTAAATAAAATTTTTACGAAAAAATGTGATAAAAACCGCAAAAGTTTTGTTAGTTTTGGCGTTTTGCCATTTTCATGTTTCAAGTTTATCTATATTTTGTTGAATTTATACAAATACAAATTTTTATCTGAAGTTGAGAATGGGTTTCAACCGCTTATGTATACAAAATGTAGTGAAATAATCATTTTATCTAATAGTGGTGTAGAAAGTGGGTGCGGTATGACAAGGGGATGTCTTTTTTGCCTAATTGCATATGAAATAATTTTACAGCATATTTGTCTTGCGGTTCAACATTAATTTTATTTACGTAATATAGATTTTATGTTGAATGAATTTAGATTAAAGCTTCGTGTTGTCTACTGCAGGGGGATCAATTTTTATATTTTTTTTTGTATCTACATATTTTATCAAACTTAAAGTGTCATCGCTCGCTCGAGTTACACATTTATAATACAAATTTAGAGGTGATGGAGGGGAGATCTTTTTATAGAATATAAAGATTATCACTTTTAATCGTGTTTACATATTTTTGTTGTTGTTTCATCGGGTTTATACCGCACACCATCTTAAAGGCGATAGAAGTTTCGCGCGTACACAATAATAATTTTCCATTATTTAAAAAGGTACAGCGGGCGTAAAAAAACATTTTGTTTTATATTTTTATAAAAATACACTTCAATATGTATATCGCATGCTAATGTCTATATAGATATAATTTTACCCAACTGGTAAAGCACAAACACTGAATTAAAATGTAAAAGTTTAGTCAGTACATATATTTTGTTTGGTCGGTGGTGTGTAAGTCATAAAAATGAATAGAGCTTGAAAGGAATAATTTTACTTCAGGACATATAAATTTGAATATACGAGATTAATTCACGGAAATTGTTTTTTTTTGTGTTATATTTCGCTTTACCTTCCTCTCTAATCTCGTTTCACTGTGAGCTTTCGTTAATTTTAAAATAATGTGATGGTATATCATCTGTATCACTTTACATTTTTGTCGTTGTCGTCATCGTCGTCTTTACGTCAAGGTGCCAAAAAAAAGTATTTAATGTTTTTTGTGCTTTCGTAGGTGTATAACGTCTTTAAAATACTTTTCGTTTTATTTTTCTCGTTGGATTTGGTACACATTTGTGCGTGAGTTTGTTTTATAATATATTTTGAAGTAAAAATATAAAATTTTAGTAAAGTAATTTTAAATGGTAATTTTATAAGAAGACAATTTATGTATATTGTACATATGTATGTATATAGAATTTGTGAAATTTAATCGGTTTATTAACATCGAGGAATCATGAAATGCGTCATACTCATTACTTTTGGCATTTTTAGTCGCAGGGGAATGTAATAATGACAATAGTAGAGACAATCATTTTTTGGTGCTCTAAAATTGAAATAATTTCAACCTGTTTAAGCTTTAGAATATTTCTGTGCTTTTTTTGAGAGAGAAAGAAATTAGTTAAGTGCAAAATGTAAATTGTTCAAAAAATAATAAAATGTTTGGTGCCAGTGACGACACTTACAGATCTGGTGGAATTCCTGTCTATTATGATTCTAACCTATCATGTTTACCAGCTGCTTTTAATATAACTACAGCTGATATTGTTAAAGTTGAGTGGAATTTTTAATAATGAAGTATATGTATTTTTAGGTATTTATAAGTTACATTCAGCGCACTTGAACACTTTTGTGCAAGAAATTTCTCGAATTATTCGTAATATTAAGGCAAGAAATCTTTTCATTGTTGGAGATAAAATTGATTTGATTCCAAATAGCTGTAGTGACTACATGTTTCGTATATATCTTCCTGCGGTCTCGAACCGCAGTGTGACTACAACATCAACTTCTTGTATTGATCATTTTTTGCTCGTCTTAAGTCTAATGATCTTTCTTGTCTTACAGCAGCAGCATTGGATATTCAAGATACCACAAGTTTCGTCAGCACCCAACCCAATAAGTTGCATGTTGGTTATATGAAGAAACTTAATCTAGTACTATATTCTTGAAAATTTGAATTGGAATTATGTTTTTAACCTTGACGATCGATCTTTAGCTCGCTAAGTGAAGCAAAACTTGCAGACGTTGGTGTTCCCCAAGATTCAGTATTAGGCCCTCTGCTACTATTTAAACTCTGAAACCGTCCAGCATCTCAGAGACGACCTAACAAATAAATATAATTTGTAGCTATTTATTTAAATGGTTTCCGCCATACTATGGTCACTGTCGTAACTTAAAACTACAGTTAAGCTCAGACTACTATTATATTGAAGCTTTTCCTCAAATCTGATAAATACACATCACTTAAAAAATCCACTAGAACTATAGTAAATTCTAATTTGTGTGGTCTTATAGAAAATGTTTCAATTGGACGGAGGGGGGGGGGGGGGGGGGGGTCCCTTTATATTCTCGCATTTAGTGATGACTATTGAAGGATTTTTGTTTTCTTTTTTAAACAAAAGTCAGAGCTGTTGAATTGTTTCAACAAATTGAAGAGTATGGTTGAAAGAGAAACGGGCAAGGGCTTAATGCCATCCTAAAACAAAAAAAAATATTGGCATGAGTCGTGATATTTTCTTTTTACAAGATACGGGGTGTCCCAAAATTAACGCAAGATTTGAATTTGTCGCCATTTGTGCAGTAAATTGTTGGCAACCCTAAAAAAAAACAATTTGACAGCTGAGAGTTTATGGTTAGTAAAAATGGAGCGTTACGCAATACAACAACGTGTTTTTATTTTTGAACAATATCTCAAAAAATTTTGGAGCAAAATCATCCTAAGCGATGAAGCACATTTTCACGGAGTTTTGGTCAAGCAGTGACTGTTACTGGTGCTCGATATCGCGACATGAAAACACAGTTCTTTCTACCGAAACTGGATGATATTGATGTGGCCAATACGTGGTTTCAACAAGACGGTGCCACACGCCATACAGCCCGTAAAACAATTCAATTACTGCATGAGACATTTCCTGGTCGTGTACTCCCTCGTTTCGGTGATCAGAATTGGCTCCCAAGATTGTGTGATTTAACACCATTAGATTTTTTGTTATGGAGTTATTTGAAGCCAAAGGTCTATGTCAACAAGACCACAACCACTTGTGCAAAACATGAGGAAATTAAACGCTGCATCAACGAAATTCAACCTGTTTCAACGAATTTCAAGTGCAGAATGGACATGGACAATTTCGACAAAAGAGTGCGTATGTGCCAACAAAGCCGTGGATGCCATTTGCCCGATGTGTTATTCCACCAAAAACCCTATCCTACGTACTTTATGATTCTTGAAGTTCTTTTGTTTCAAATAAGTGCCGAGTTGGAACATCCAAATGTATCAGATTTCTAAACATTTTTACCTTCTAGAAAAAATTGATATGAAGCTTTAATTTAATTTATTATTTGTGTCTGCACTATTTTTCCAATAATACTGGGAGGGGGGGCGAGATTTCTCGTTCCATCATCAAATATCATGTTCCCAAGCGGTCACCTAAATTTGTACTAACCGGAGCAAATGTTGCTTGACATCATTGTTCAAGTTGTTGCGTCTCTTCTCTCTTGTCTACTAGCTCCCCCATGAAATACAAAAAAAATATCAAATAAAGAGAAATTGACAATTTTAGTTTGTATACTGTTATTAAGTCATTAAAAATAAAGATTTTTTAATCTTTATTTTAAAGTTTCATTGTACTTTAAATTTAAGAATAAATCAATGAATTTAATGGATTTTACATTCATTTTTAAGAAAAACACAGTTCTTTATTTTAAAAGTACCCAAGCTTTAACTTTGAAGTATTATAATTTTCTCAGTGTATAACCACAGAACATGCGTTTTCAGAAAATTGATGTTAAAGTTTTGAAACTAGTGTATTTTGCAAAAAAAAAAGTGAAAACCGTTTTTCTTATTACGTGTTTCTCAATTTAGTTTTAATTATTTTTTTAAATTCTAATGATAAAGCTTATTATTAGCTATCGAATAGCATCAATAACTCAATTTGGCCAAAAATGTAGTTATGTAAAACATGCTTACCACGGCAGTTTCCGATGATTTATATAACTTATTAATTACAACTGTTCAAAGCTTATGTTCGATTTCGGTTTATTGCATAAAGTAACACTAGTAGTTGATAATTTACTCTTCAGCGCAGTAATGCTCCCGTACATAAGAAGAGGCATTTCCACAAAATTATTGAAAAATCTTGAATATAAGTTGTGGTGTAGGCCAGGGCAAGGGTTCGATTTAAACTTGCGATGGTTTAAATTGAGATAGAAAATATTCACGATCTAGAAAGACTATAAATTTGTGGCAGGCTCCTAAGGAAACCGAGTGGGATACATTTTTAGGTGATTTTATCATTATGTTGTTGAACCACTTGCGAAATGTTACAAAGACGCAACAAAAAAAATCGGGGTAGGCTGTGTCTTCTACACGGCCGTAGGTGTTTTCCGTGATAACGTTTATAAGAGGTGCGAGAAATGGCACGATGTATAGGTTTGTTAAAATTAATTTCTTTATTATTAGTATCATGAAATGAGAGTACAGTGATTGTTTGCAAACGACTAAGTACTGGGCGATGGTATGAGAAGTACGATATGAAGCGCAGGGTCTCAGCGGAGATGTGCCTGAAGAATGTGAGTTTCGCAGACAAGTGCTTCCCAAAGTCGCCGAGGCTAGGGTGGTGGATACGTAGCCTAGGTCAAATATATATCAGACTCCACACTGACACGTGACCTATCAGATCAGGCATTCCCCCTTTACAGTGCTCTCTAGCATTGTAAATCGCCACTTTGTAGATCTAAATTTTAATTAAAATTTATGTGGAAATTAATTATTATAATTAACAATAAGTTATCTGCCACAGTTTCTTTACGCACAAATTGACACCAGAATTACTCCGGTCAGATAAGTGATTCTCATGGTTGGTTGTAAATCGCTGTTTTGTACTTTGTAATTTTAATTAACATTAATGTGAAGATTAATTATTTTAATTTAAAATAAATTATCTGCCATAGTATTATTAAGCACAAACTAATAACCGAATTGCTCCGATCTCATGAGGCATTCTCTTGTTATAGTCAATCTCTATAAATCTCTATTTTCTAGTTTGAATTTTTAATTAAAATTTATATGATGATTAATTAATTTAATTTCAATTTAATTAGCTACCACTGGTTTTTTACGCAAAAATTGACACCATCGGATCTCGGATCGGATGAGCCGTTCTCTCGCTACACTGGTTGAAGCATTTAAATCGGCCGAAATCAGAGGTTCGCGGCGCGGGTTCCTGTGCCGCCCGATGACGTCATTGCGAAAATATTATGCGTCACACATAAACCCGAAGGACCAATCTAAGCAATCATATCTTTAAATTAAAGGTAGTGCTTATAGTTGATGAGTAATTGCCCGCGACCAAGGGCTAAACTACAATCGCTATTTTCTAGTTTGAATTTTTAATTAAAATTTATATGATGATTAATTAATTTAATTTCAATTTAATTAGCTACCACTGGTTTTTTACGCAAAAATTGACACCATCGGATCTCGGATCGGATGAGCCGTTCTCTCGCTACACTGGTTGAAGCATTTAAATCGGCCGAAATCAGAGGTTCGCGGCGCGGGTTCCTGTGCCGCCCGATGACGTCATTGCGAAAATATTATGCGTGACACATAAATCCGAAGGACCAATCTAAGCAATCATATCTTTAAATTAAAGGTAATGCTTATAGTTGATGAGTAATTACCCCCGACCAAGGGCTAAATTTCGGGTAAGTTTTCTGAACATGCGGTGTAAAACGTTATCATGTCAAAAGAGACCATATGCGTAGAAAAATAAGTGACTAAATCACTATATCACTATTAGTATCACTTTAAAATAATTTTAAATTTAAGTGGTTTACCGCTTTTTTTTTAATTTGTCCATGTTGCACAAATAATAAATATGAGGACAAATTTACCTGCACAACTAATTTTGTTAAAAACTATTAAATTAACTGTAATTTTTCCTAGAATTAAAATTTATAATTTTTTTTGATCGGAATGTAAAGCAGAATATATAAGTTAATTAAGTTGAAATTATTATTTTCAAAAAGATTATTAACTATAAAATTTATAAAGTGGTTTATATTAGGTACATTACATTAAAAATTGAGCATGCACAAAATGTTGATGACTAAATTAGGGAATTTCAAGAATGAATTCAGGCCTTAATTCATGTTGATATAATAATGCATAATTTGAATTTATGGAATAATAATTTTTTGACAAATAAAGATTAAGCAATGCGCGTATTCGTCTTATTGAAATTTCCCCTACCGAGTAATTTTACGCCGTAAACGCGTATAAATAAATGGTAAACAAAGTGTGAAATTGAATCATTTTGTTCATTTACTGAAATAAATTACGAAAAGTTCAAGAATATTGTTTCCAAAAATAATTGTTTTATTTAAAAGCCAATATGTACAATAAAATCAAACGATTTATACCGTGTTTGGGTGCAAAAGTGGTAATGAAAAAACCAGTAATTTTTAGTTAAATTAAATAAATAAATAATTTTCCAAAAAATAAGAAAATATTGAAATTCTGGGTCAATTTTTGTCGCCGGAACGAAACATTTCTTATTATTATAGAAATACGCTTATTTGTGGTCAACATTTCACCCTAGATAACTTTGAAAATAACATACGGAGAATAAGCACGAATTATTGTGCACAGTTTAATTTGCCACAAACTTATCTTGTGATTTTCAAGAGTTGTTGTATCCCCGCAATTAAAAAGGGTGATATCATAGACTAAAGTAATATTACAGATACGTCTTAATACGAATAAAAAAATAGTTCCAAAATTGGTATACATACACAAATAGCTGTAAAACAAAACGTACACATGCTTCTAATCTTCTTAGAAATGAGGTCTAATCTTCTTAGGAATAAACAAATATATTTTCATATGGTTTATACAATGTCTAGCGGTTTTAAACCAATTTACCATAGGAATGTCGACCAAAACCACTTATTTGATCAAACTCCAGAGTTTCATCAAATGACGATACAGAAAATGAATACCAAGTCGATAATGATTCGCTAAATTTAAGGCCGAATAAAAAATTAGAAAATACCGTAACCAAAATTTATATTTTGCTTTAGTTAGACTTTATTATTTTATTTGATAAAGTTGTTGGAGTAAGTAATAAATAATAATTGTTCCTGAAGTACAAGTAAATCCTGAGGGAGACGAAGTGAAGGTGGTCTATGGTCTATCAAAACCTACATTAGAAATATTGGAAGCTAAGTAATCTTTAGACACAATTGTCAAATCACTCAATCGGGGGATATTTACACATAAAAAAAATTATTTAAAAAATTTTATTATGCTGATGTTAACAAAATTTCTTGTCACACAAAAGTAAAGAAATTGCTTTATCGTGCCCGAATATATTTTCGCTCTAATGTTATAATTAGTTGTGCTTAAATAAATTAAACAACAAACTTAAATAAAACATTTTATTTTAAAAAAACAATTAATATTGGTATACTTTATAACACATTAATGAGTTTTCAATAATAAAATTCCTTGTTTCGACGTCATCCACTTTGCTCTTCACAAATAGTAAAAAAATTGTCAATTGGTGCTTTAAGCTTTCCGACATCAAACTTCACCATATTTAGAAGGGGGTTCCAAATCATTTTTAATAATAAGATTTTCGCATCGTAAAATTTTAAGTTTTTGGATTATTTTACAAGCAAAGAAATCTTATATAAAATATCGCATGGAATTTTTCAAGCGGAACATCACAATTAAAAAAAAAATTCAGAAATATCTGATGAGGATGGTGACTTGTTCTACAGCTTCAGAACTCAAAGGTTCTACATCTTCTCCGATGTCACTTGTTAAATGCAGTAAACTTACTTGCTTGAATATTTGCTTTGAACTTTAATTGTGGTTATTTCAACTACGTTATTATTGTTTATTTATTTATTTATTTATTTATATTATATATATCATTACAGTGATTACAATCGGCTATACAAACATGTTAAAAAAAAAATAAAAATTAATTTGTAAAAATGATATACAACACAAAAGGAATAAAAGATAGATAGAAAACGCCGACTATCTAGTTATTATTACATAAAAATTTAAATAAAGCTTTCTTAAACGACTCTCTGGACAAGTTGAAATCAAAAACATCATAAACTGAATTAACTCTCGCGATGCTCTCAAAAGTGGTTCCGAAAGACCGTAATTAATTGATTCCTGGTTAATGAGTAACAGTCCATCGCGTGAAAGCAGTTCAGTACAATCGATTCGAGAACTGAAAATATCGCAAATGAACAATGCCGATGCTACAACACGTCGACAATCTAATCGGTGCAGATTCAATAGGTTACAGCGATCTTGGTAGGGTGGAAGCACATATTCAACAGACCGTGTAGACGGTAGACATTGAAGTGCATACAAAACAAACTGCTTCTGAACACTTTCTATCCTATCCGAATGACAGTGATAAAATGTTGACCACACCGGCGATGCATATTTCAAAATAGAATGAACAAAAGAACCGTACAGTGATGTTAGAGTAATCGGGTCGATGAAGTCCTTACAGTTCCGCTTAATAAAACGCAACATAATGTATGCCTTATGTATAATGGTGTTAATATGTCTAGTAATGGTTGGCATCAGCTGAAAAAATTAAATTGATGTATGGATGGATTTCAGTTGTTTCCGTTGGCTGCTCTTGATTTAAGAAAAAATATTTTCAATTGCGTCTTGATTGAGCCTATAAATTAATAGATAATCAACGCGTACATTCTCCGGTATTGTACTATTATTTTAGTGACTTCCCTAATGCCATTCAAAGTGAAAAGTTAACTTTTGAAATAGTAAACAGTTTTTTTATTTACAAGTGTATTTTAAATGTAATCTATCAAGAAAATCATAAATTTATCTGAAAAAGAAGATTTAAAATTATTCTTGTTAAATTTTGTTTTTGAATTTAAATAGTCAAATAACTTATCAAATTTTTCAATAAATGTATAAGTTAAAATCGCTGCAGTCATATTCTCCGATGATTTTTTTTTATGTTGAACCGTTGCTTTAATCCCTGCAGCAACACTCCTGCTGAAAATTTGTGTTACTAATTTAACCCTAAATTTTCAAACGAATTAGAAAAATGAGGTGCATCAAAAATGTCTACAATTTCTTGATTTTTATGATTAAATATGGGACGTTCGATAGACAGTCCCAACATGTTAAAACATTTATAGCGTTAACTTTTAATCCTAATTCCAAGCATTTGTCAATATTTTCCTGGACAAATAAATACAATTTATCAGCCAAAAGGCCATTATGGGAAACGAAAGAACTTAAAACATATTTCCAGTTAGAAAAAACTCCTCTTCCCATAAAACAAGATATCAATTGTCCTATAATATTTTATCGCTGACTTCCAAAATCTACAAAATCATCTGATCGAAGTAAGTATTGTAAACCAAATCATTTTTTATATAAATTTCGCCCAAAATTAAAATAGCTTCTTTTGAATCGTCGGTCCTTTCAGAAACTTGGTCTTTTATTTTATGTAAAACAGTTTCATTAAAACCAGGAGTTAAATATGTTATCGGTTGCTAACGGATTAATGAAGACTTTGACGGCAAATTAGATTGTAAATTTTCCCGCATATCTGTTTGCATTTGATGATCGATAATGATATTTTGCGCGATTATTTTCTGATCCTCAGGCCATTTCCGTGTTTAAAGTCGTCGTATGTTTGTCAACATTTTACAAAAACTTTTAGAATTTTTATTTATTTTCTAAATGGATTGAAAAGGATAGTGGATCATTATTAATTTCAAAATTAAGTTTGGGTTATATAATTTGTGTTATTGATCACACTAATTTCACCACTTATTGGATCTAAAGTAATTTCCAGATCGAAGGTTTCAAAAATATCATCGATTGATAACATAGGTATCATTGACCAATTATCATTGGAGTAAGAGTCAAGTAAGGTTTCAACTGTAATCGTATTGTCATTTGAAAGCAAATTATTCATTAAAACAAGCAAATTTTTTGTTTGGACAGTCCTCCTTAAGCCCTTCTTGGAAAAACTGCCTCAATAAAATGTGGTCACAAATTTCTAATTTTTTTTGTAGCTGACTTTTTAAATAACAGTTATACGATAGCAATCCATTCCTCATATTTTTTGTGAGTTTTCTCTAATTTGAAAAGGCGTATGTTCTGTCTCCTTGACGAATTACACCCTTTCACCGCACACATAATTTCACTTTTGACCACATTTGAATCCATTTTCAATGTAAATTAGATGTTTAATAAAATATTTGTATAGTAATTAAAAAGAAAACTAGGTAGTATATTCCAAATTAAATCAATTCAAAAAAAAAACAAACTAGAAACTTCAAAAATTCCTCCAAACAACAACAATAAAAAATTATAACAATTAGTCACCTAACGGTTACAAAAATAAAATTTGTATAAGTTGGTGTGGTTTGTACAGATAAGTTTCCTAAAAATATGATTTTATGTACGAGATATACAAATACTCAAATTTTTAGTTTTTATCATAAAAAAATGCAAGATTCTTCCAACCAGACTCGTATTGATCGAAATATTCAAAATAAATGTATGTTTTTATAACTTTAAACTTTAATTAACGCAGTAATGTAAGAAAAGAAAGCAACAAAAAGTGTTTGATTTTAATAATTGCAAATGAATCAATAATTTCCTAATAATAAGTTTGTATATTTTGATTTTGCATAGTTGAAATATAACATAATTAAATAATTTTAACTTCACTTGAAAAAATTTTTAGATTTTAAATACTGAAAAATTGTTTAGAAAAAATAACAAAAATATATTATATTTTTGATACGATGGAACATTTTGTTGCAGTCTTAAATAGCTTGATTGTTTTTCTTTTGCTAGATAAAAATAGATGGCATTACTTTCAACTAAAAAAGAATAGCTGGGTTCCAGTAGCAGCTTATAAAATATAGTTTAAAAGAAAATTGGCGCTTTTGATTTTGGACATTTCCTTGTTCTGTGTAAAGCCTCTGATATTCTTCTTTGTGGTTTTAGTTAATTTAAGTTAAAAATCTTCCCGTATCCTGAAACTTGAGGTAACACTTTAATATATTTCATTGTTATATAAACATATTAGTTCTAAGTTCATTAAACTAAAATTAAACTTTTTAAAGATGCTCAAAGTAATTAAAATTAATTCATAATTTTCTTAACGTAAAATGATTTTATTTAGTTCAATAAATTTTTGTAAACTCGAATTTCATTGTGTTGTTTAACATTAATAATTATGGCTGAATAAGCGTTAATATGTGAGAGGTGAGAAAATCTTTTCGGAGGGTCGAGATCGGGGAGGATCTCGTGCACCTATGTGATGTTAGTGGACAGTGTCAAGAAAGCAATCTCGTATAGTAAACAGCAATCTCATTTATTTATTTAGTTTATTTTATTTGTACTATACATCAGCACTCAATTAAGTTTCAAGGAGGGTTCTAAGTAGATTCCACCCCAATCCGACGAGGCATGTGTGCTGACCCAGATACTCATTGAAATTTTCTGTTGACGGTTTAAGTTTTCCTGAATTGCAGTAGGCGGTCCCGTCACAGGTGTGAAAAAATTATAAATAAATTTAATCAAACAGAGAGTATGAAGAATTTGCCGAAATCCGGATGAACACAACTTACATCATTGTATACGAATCGGCTAATTTGTAGAGAAGCGGAGAAAAACTCAAAAACATCTTCGAATAAAAAAGTTTGGATTTGGATATTTCTGCACGAACAGCTCGCCAAAGGCTCAATATTTTTGTGAAAACAAAATATAAAGAAAATGTTGTATTTTGCAAATAAATATGTTAATATGCCAGATTCATTTTTGGATCGAGTATTTTGGACGGATGAATCCAAATTTAAATTATTTAACATTAAAATAAGAGAACGGGTGTAGTCTAAACAACAACAATGCCGTAATGTTAAATGTATTCATTTGACCGTGAAGTATGGCGGTGGAAATTTAATGGTGCGGCGTGAATTCACTTCTATTGGAGTAGGAAACCTAGTTAGAATCAACTAAAACTTTACAGTAGCAGGATGCTTGATTTTTTTTAAATTTTTTTTTGTCGAAGTCGCCATATCGTACGACGAAAAGGAAAAATTACTCGTTTAAATTAAAATAAAATAATTTGCTACGAACTGTAACTTGAAAATTAAAATTTATACATGTTCCGTGAAAATTTTTAATTAACCACAATTTGAAAAATATAACAATCGAAGTAAAACTTGTAGAAACGTTCTAACAAAATCGTTCGTGTTAGTTTTCGTGGAGCCTTGTCTTTAGCTGAAAATTGAACCTGAGCGGTTGGTAAATGTCCGAGGGCGCTAGCCCAGCGATCACGATTTTCACAAATAGAAATAATTTGAAAGAACACTCAAGCCTCATTTTGTAGCTTAATAGCTCATCATATATCTAATTGTAAATTGTGAAATTAGGTAGCACATCCTGTAACATCTTCAGCATCAAACATTTTAGCTGTATATACGTAGTATTTCCTCGTCAAAAATGTTAGTTAAGTAACAATGTAAAAAACCCGTTTTTCTTCTTCTATGGTAACCAAATTCTAATAATATTTTTATCCCACAATTACTAAACCTTTGCGTCATATTTCAGATTATAATTATAACTTGATTGAGACAGTCGCAGCCAGCCGACATTAGCTAAATTGTAACACTAAAACTTATTAAGAAAACAGAAAACAAATTTTATTTCAAAACAAAAACTATTATAAATTAAAATATAAAATTAAAACCTTTTTAATTAATATAATGGAGTCAATAACGTCAGAGACTATACCGTAAAATAGTTTATTCGTAAAATTCATTCTGTGGTTTCTCTGCAACCAAAAATATTAATTCGTGTATGTTAGAGCTCGTGAAGATAAACAACCGGTATACGGAGAATCAATCGAAATCAGGATTTTATCGACATTTAGAGAATTTGGCATGTTCTTCAAAGGCAGTAAATGGATCTCTTTTAAAAACCATGCGGCTGAAATTTCTACCAGCTAATATTAGGTAAATTTGTGCAGTTCGAAAGAATGACGATATTTCATATTTATGTGAGATTGCTGATAAACTTGGGGAATTGAGTACTATGCAAACACCAACAGCTTCTGTAGTTAGTACCAATTCGCAGTCCGAACTTAATCTATTTAGTGTTGAAGGGCACAACTCAATAGAGGAATTGAAGCGTAGCAATCAGTTTAACAATAATAATTATTATCGCCCTAGAAACATTTCCTCATGTCGCTCGCCTAATAATTTTTTGTTGGTATCATAAAAGATTTCATTATTAAAATTAATTGTGGCTTTGATAAGTAACAATCTATACGAGTACCTCGTTTTCGAAAAACAAAAATAAAGATTGGGAAAACTAAATTCGCCCAGCTTTGATACGACGTGCGCTGGATTTCATCAATACTATCTCATAACAAACAAGTTGTGAAACTTCGTCTTCCAAAAGTAAGTTGCAAACACAACATGACTCTTTTCCCACTCGGCGGTTTGCTTAATTAGTGGCCCTATAGCGTGTGCAGTTCGTCTGTTTGCCATAATTCTTGAGTTAGATTATTATAAAGGTGCTGCTTCATCATTTTCAACATCTTCTCAAATTGAGCTCCGATAATTATACGTTTTCTATATGTATAAAACTATAAAGACTCAAACTAATTTTGTTTATAATGTTTTTTGGTTATTTAAAATTCTCATCTTACGCTTTATTAATATTCTCCACGTGCACTACTGCACGGTTTGAAATCTCATTAAATTCGAATGAAATTCCATCCGTGGTCAATCCGGCGAGTTGCATAATCGGCGTAACTAGACCCTGTAGAAATACAGGGTTGTACACTACTGTTTATCCAACGATACGCGGAGTTCGGAAACAGGCTCAAGTATATCCGAACTCGTGCTCAGGTTTGTTTTTGACCCATCGTTGCACAATATATGTATGTATAAACAGTACTGGTGAGGAGGTTTTAATGATTTCTACTAGATCTGTCTCGAATGTGTATTGATCGTGAAATATCTCCGATAACCGATTGTTGTTACCATCATGCCTAATAGTTGGACCGTTTCCTCCGCTAAATTTAATGTGTCTAGGATACCGTAATGTCTAGTTTAATAATTTTAAATTGATTTGTTTTTTTTTTTTGGTTAATCAATTGACGCTTAAAATGACATATAAGGCCAATAATATGTTGGTATAGCCCAAATGTCATTTGCTGGATCAAATCCTTCATTTTTCCAGCCATTCACTGACAGAGTGAACTACATTTTTTTTACTTTTATAAATAAAGTACCATATTTCACTTTCGCATCAAGTTTATTGTCATTATTATCACGATTAAGTTATTGCGATGTTTTACTTGACGTTTTAGACTTTCCAATGCACACACATGAGAATTGAAGTACTCGATTATTTCTCTTATTTTTGCCCCAGACCCTTTATCAATCGCCTTAAGACACAAGAATGATCGTATATGGTCCTGAAACATGTTCTTTTTATCTCATTTTTATCTGACAGGGCTTCAATGCGACGGTAAGTACTGAAATTAAGTGATGTTGTTCACATTTTCTTGATTATCTACCAAACTTCCCATTTTGCATAGATTGTTCCACAATGACTGTTGAATTTTCCAACTATGGTGGACAAGGCCTTGAATAAACACTAAAATCTGTGGTTTAAAACCAAAGTAAATTGTTTCCTTATCCACACACACACACGATTAGTTGACTGAACTTTTCAGTAACTATTGATTACAAGTCAGAAAATTTTTCGAAGTACTTACTTGTCGAGGAATCTTAACCGTAACCCTAGTTCCTATGATAAATTGGTATAACAGTTTAGTACAGTATAGTTTATAATTACTTTACACAGTATTTAAGAAGCATTTGACTAACAGAATTCAATTTTTATTTATTCGTAATTATCTACAACGTTCGTTGCAGGGACGAAGTTTTGGCGCCTCCAAAGGGGATTTTTCATTATAATGGTTTCGGTCGTGCAGTCTACAAGATTACCATATTACTTTGAATTATTAAAACTATTAAGTTTCATACTTTCTCTATTAAGTTCCATTATTACAATTATGCCGAAATAAACATTGTGAGCCATCTCTTAGAAAGGGTATTCTGTTATAGATAAATTTAAGGATTCAACGTATATTCTGCTTCTACTTATAATATTGTTGTCTACCTATAAAAACGTTTCTTTTTAGTTTATACTTGCCGTTATCAAAATGACAACAACATCAACTTATAATTAAGCCGCAAAAACGTATTTAAGCATTTTCCATATACCTAAACAGCAGAAGTTTGAGAGTTATACGACCCAGCGGGTTCATTAAATAATGTCATATTTAAATGACGAAAAGTAAAGTAGCACCGAACACATACCATCATAAAGGACCCTTTTGATTAACAAAAACAAATATTTAAAAGCAAAACTTTTCCAGGATTTTTTTTAACCAAAAATATGTTGTGTGAAGGATTTTATTTTGTTGGTGGTTTTTCACTAAAACAATACGAGGAAAATGTTGTATGAGATGGAACGAACAAGGTTTGTTTTTCTGTATAAAGCACATACAGAAAAATGTTGATTATCTCATCAATTTTTTGTTTTGTATTTTTATGTGACTGTGTGTGTGTGTGTGTGTTAACGTTTGTTATGTTTTAAGTTAAGAACGAAGCTTTTTATTTTTTCTTTTGCTTGGTGACCTTTTTATTTTCCTTTTTGTTCTGCTTGTCGGTATTATCACTTGTGTATGTTGATATTATGATAAGAGTATTATAAATTGCTTTGTCAAATTTACTCCTGTCATATTTAGAATGTATACACGAATACAGGGTACAAAAGGGAGCAATATATATAAGAGAAGACGTGTATTGTGACATTGTCAAAAACATAAATTACAAATGGAGTTTTTATACGCATATATCACACGAATTTGGAAGCATCAAAAATTTGTACAGGTAAATTTGTAGAAAGTTTAACATACAAATCATAAATATGTATAATACAAAACAAAAAGTTATTTTGATGACAAATGATAGGTTTATGATAAGGGCAAACACATAAGCGTTAAAGGTAAACATAATTTTTTTTTTTTTTTTTCTAAAAACATTTTACGTTTATTGGGGAGACTGTTGTTGTCAAGGTTCAAGGTGTTCGAGACAATGTAAAGACGAAAACAAATTATTTAGAGAAGAGCATAGACGACAAATAATTGAAGAGGATCATTAAAATTGATGTCCAACATTTTATTATATTAACGGGAATACTTAAAGTGGATTAAACGTATTATAACAAACAGCGTCATTTTGTATAAAATATTCCAAAATGTAATTTAACATCATTTGACATTGAAACTCAAAAAACAAATATGGTTGAAACTCGAGGGTAAAATTTTAACATGCAGTATAATATAAATGATTGAGTGACAAGACAAGTAAATAACATTTTGTTGTTTATGTTAAAGAAAACTCACTTGTCGTGCATGTCAAGGTACATTTTGAAAATATCTTATGCTTAAGCATTAATGTATAGGGAGAGTGTGTCCTTTAAGGTGATAAAACATTGTATACCTGATAAACACTATGTGAAACCTGAAAATAGATATCAGCAATTCCAGCACCAGTATTTGTTGGTAGTTGATTAGGGCAATAAGTAGTTGTGAAGAATGCCTCTCTTATTTAAGAAATGTATTGCGAACATTGAGTGTTATGGATATCATTCAGCCGACAACCGAGTGCAGCCGAGTTTTCGATAAATTTTAGTCATGTCAAAATCTAAATTTATTAAAACAGTTTAAGAGCGTGGAAAATTATACTTTTCAGGTCGCAAGTTAGTTTAGGTTAACTTTAAGCCAAAATAAATCAGTTAATTCAGTAACTATAATATTAAGCTACAATATTATAAATATATTGAATGGTTAAAATTTAACGTTTTTCTTAAGGTGATATATTAAAGGGGTACGACATGTGAGGAAGCCATTTAGTAGCCCCAGCGCAGGCTTTGCTAAGTACGAGAATCCCTTTAATTCTGCTTTATAAAGGTGATATAAATCTCTAGGCCCATCATTTCACCTAGAAATCTGCGCCAGTAGGAGGACATTCGCTTTGGTGGAAGGGGCCGGGCTGGTTATATAATGAAAAAACTATATGGCCAAAGCAAAAATTGATTATTTGTAGTGACAATTAAGAGTTATCGAAAAAATTAACTGTACACCTTCAAAATGTTGTGCCATTGTGGAAATCAACATAATAAATACCCTATTCGACAATATATCTGATTACACACACAATTAAGCGTAGCTGATTATAAACTGATTATAAAATCAGTTTTACAACTTACCTGTGATGAGCTTAAATTTGTAGAGCAATATAAAAGGAGATGGGCACAACAATCCGATAACCGATATGCCACGTTAAAAGCAACACTGCTCGAAAGGTTAACACCTTCCGACGAGCGTAAATTAGAGGCCCACCTGAATGGTCAGGACATTTGAGAAAGACGTCCGTCCGAAGCACTCCGATACATACGTACACTAGCGGGACAGAATTTCACACCCAAAATAATAAAATAACTCTGGATCAGGAAGATGATCTCGCAAAAACTGCGGATAAGCTTTACGAGGCAATGTCTAGCACACAACAAATCTCAGCTGTCGCAAGACAGTCACGCCCACCACAACGACAAGATTTTCACAATTATAATCGATCTCCAGTTCCAAAGCAGTCATCAACTACCATGACTGCTATCGAGGAACGTTTTGCTCGTATCGAAGCCCAGCTCAGTAGACTGGAGTATGAAAATCGCGATCGCTCTAGAAGCCGTCGAGCTGGAGGGCGTGGGCAATCCCGGAGTAACTCCCGAGACCATTCACAACAGAACAGACAGTCGGGTACATGCTGGTATCACCGAAAATTCGGTAACAAGGTACAAAAATGAACCAGCCCGTGCAATTACAACAAATCTGATCCATCTTCCTCAACCGCAACCCCAAACTATTAATTCTTACGGTCGCTGCGGCACACCATAAGGCTTTATTTATACACAGCCGCCTTTTCATCCAAGACACACTTAACAAACGCACCTTTTTGATCGATACTGGCGCAGACCTGTCAATAATCCCATTTCGCAGGTTCATTACTTTCTTTACAAAAAAACAGATTTAGTCCTTTCGGCCGCCAATGGCACAACTATTCACACCTATACGGCACAAAATTGCTTCAGGTGGATATCGGACTAAAACGAACCTTCACTCATGCTTTTATCTTGGCTGATGTGAATCATCCGATCATTGGCGTCGACTTTTTGTGCAAATTCGGACTCCTCGTCGATCTCAGAAATAAACAGCTGGTTGATTCAGCGACAAAGCTGTCAATCAATGCTACAATGTTTTGCATCGACACACCGACACCAATCCACTTCACAATCGACAATGGCTACGGCACTTTGCTCAAGAAATTTCCTTGTTTAGAGCCAAATTACTACTTGCCAGTCCGACACAACGTGGTCCATCATATCGTCACAGCAGGCCATCTGCCTGTGTCAAGACCACGTAGGCTAGATCCACTCCGTCACAAACCCGCTTTCATAGAATTCCAGAACATGGTGGAATTAGGGATTTGTCGACCATCTGCATCTCCCGTCTCGTGTCCGCTCCATATGGTGAAGAAAAAAGATCACATTGGCGACCTTGTGGGGATTATCGTAGATTAAACACAGTCACAACACCTGATCGTTATCCGATACCCCACATTCAAAATTTCTCCATGCACTTGCATGGAAGCAACATTTTTTCAAAAATCGATCTAATCAGAGCTTATCGTCTAATTCCAGTCGCACCTGGATACCTTCATAAAAAGCGATCACGACACCATTTGGCCTCTTCAAGTTCACCCGAATGCCATTCGGTCTGCGTAATGCCGCTCAAACGTTTCAGAGATTTATGTACGAAGTCACACGTGATTTAGATTTCGTTTTCGTCTACATCGACGACATTATTGTAGCTTCGAATAATGAGGAACAACACAAACTTCACCTGGAACAACTCTTCCACAGGTTAACACAGTTTGATGTTCAAATAAAAAGTTCAAAATGCGTCTTTGGCGCATCCAATCTTGATTTCCTCAGCCACAAGATCAATTAACGCCATTAGGGAATTCCCAGCTCCTACTTCAATCAAAAGTATAGAGTAATTTGCCGGCTTGGAAATTACTACCACCGATTTATACCAAAACTCGCTCAAACACTCGCACCAATTCACACCCACTTGGCAGCTTTACTCAAAAAGCCCAATACAGTCAAGAACTTCACTTGGCCTGACGAATGTCAACAAGCATTCACGTCACTTAAAGCTGAATTGGAACAAATAACATTGTTAGCCCATCCACTGAGCGGCTCAAAGCTCAGTCTGACCACTGACGCATCAAATACTTCTGTCGGTATAGTACTGCAACAGTACAATAACGAGTGTTGGGAGCCACTGGGATTCTTTTCCAAGAAACTCTCGGATGCCGAAAAGGAAATACTTCAAATATTTTGTCGAGGGTCGGGATTTCACCATTTACACGGAGCACAAGCCTCTGAAGAGAGCAATTCAGTCTAAAACAGAACGTAATCCAAGGCAATCTCGCCACTTGGATGACATCACTCAATTTGTATTTACCATGGACATTCAGCATGTTCAGGGACATGACAACGTTGTCGCGGACACACTATCCCGCACAACCGACCACGAAACGGCCACAGTCGAGACTCACATCGACTTGTACATAATTGCAGACACACAAAAAGCAGACCTAAAACTTCAGAATTTATTTTCTGGTTCCGAATGTCACACTAGTTCATCAATGAAACTAGAGCTTTTCAAACTACCTGGCCTCGAAATCATCTGCGAAACATCTACTGGGAACAATCGCCCATATATCGCAGAACCACTACGTCGAACCATCTTCGACACATTACATAATATTTCGCATTCTGGAGTCCGTGCTTCTCGTAAATTGATTACTTCTCGCTACTTTTGGCCCAGTATAAATAAAGACGTAGGCAATTGGGCTCAGTCTTGTTTATCCTGCCAACGTGCTAAGGTTCAACGGCACACAAAATCACCTCATGGATAATTTCAAATTCCGCCTGGTCGATTTGAACACATCCATTTAGATATCGTAGGACCACTTCCTCCATCTAATGGATATTCTACCTGTGTCGATCGCTTCACTCGCTGGCCCGAAGCATACTGTATGAACAGTATGTAAGCCATTGCCACCACATTTGTCAATAATTACGTATCATGATTCGGCGTGCCCCTTCATATCACAACCGATCAGGGAACGCAATTCGAGTCTAAACTATTTACATAGTTAACAAAATTCCTCGGATCTCATCGAATACGTACAACGGCTTATCATCCTCAAGCCAATGGCATGGTCGAACGCTTCCATCGGCAACTCAAAGCCGCACTAATGGCCAGAAGCAATATACAACTAATTGGAGCTCGGAAATACCAATCGTACTTCTTGAAATTCGAGCAACAGTGAAGGAGGATCTGAAGTGCTCACCAGCTGAAATGGTTTATGGTCAAAACCATCAAGCTCGAGTTCTTCATCGAAAATCCTCTTTCACCTATGCCAACTGCTGACACAGTCATTGACCAACTGCGACAAACCAAGCAGAACCTTGTACCGAAATCAACACGTCAATCCAAACAAGATGACGTTTTTGGTCCAAAATCACTCGATAACTGTGATTTTGTTTTCATTAGAACAGACAAGGTTCGCACGGGTTTATCTCCTCCCTACGAAGGTCCGTATGAAGTCTTACGTAGACTACGAAAACAATGAATCGTATCGATTAATGGGAAAAACCATAACGTATCAATCGATCGACTCAAACCGGCATATGGAATTCTCTGTTCGGCTGATCATCAAGCCATGGAAACATCAAGTCCTCGAACATACAAAACCGTCCGTATTGCCACTACTCATTTAGTCATTCCCTAGGGAGGGGAAATCACTTGCGGCGGAGTCCTGTAGCGGTATACTCATTCACTGTTTATCTCCTTCATTCATTTCACTACTACAAAAAAAATTTATCAACTAAATATATTTTCCGCACGAGATAAGTAGTTACAAAATATATCAAACAATTATATTTTCAACGGAAAATACAATTCATTTTCGAATTTATATTTTCCGTACCAAACCGCGCGCCATCTCATTTTCAGTATCGACGCAATTGTCTGCAGCAAATTCTGCGCCACCCGTTCAACAGTCTACTACTATGCGCAGTACGAAAATCGACCATTTTTGGTTTCGTATGTCATTCCATCTTTTTTACTTTTTCGCTTACGCTTCATCGATTCAGTGGTGAAAAATAAAATTAAATATTGTGAAATTATACTAAATAATAAAAAAAAAATCTTCTGATTCGTTTACAGGAAGAAAAGGCAAACACGGAAAGCAGAATCTTTTCCTGAAATGTTAGCTTCAGAAAATATGTTCAATATTAAGGCAGTCCTTAACATGAGAGTTAGAATAGAAGCGTTAAGAAAATCCACAGGCTCGATACCTTAGTGTAACAAATGCCAAGGATATAATCACACGCAGAAATATTGCAAACGAAAGTTAACTAAAACTACTTCTTGAAAATACGGAGAACATCCCGCTAATTACAGAAGTTGTGAAGTATAGCCGCAGGGAACTTCAAGATTTGAGAAATTAAAAATGTCAGTGCCCGCTAAACTGTGAATTGTCCACTAATAGGACAATGTCCAAAAGCCCAGTAGTAGAATTACCAAAAACAAGTGTAATAGCAGGCCGAAAAACATACTCCCAGATTGTATAACAGCGGGAAACATTAAGAACAAGGAATATGGCCAAAGCCTATTTCTTCAGAAAATTCTAAAGAATGGAGTCGCCTTAAACTTAAGCCTACTAAACAAGAAAGAAGCCTGGATGCTTTAAATAAGCGGTTAAATAAGCAAGAAACAGTGAATGTAATCACTTCTATGATGTACTAATCTATTAAGATCAATAACACATTCAGAATCGCCAATTGGAATGCAAATAGGCTGTTGCAACAAATTCCAGAGTTAGAAATTTTCTAATATAAAACAAGCCTAATTTCAGAATCTTATTTGACAAAAGATTCATTCTTTAGAATTCGAGGATACCAGTGCTTTGTGAAGGAAAACATCAAACATTACAAAGGAGTAAAAATTGAAAAAGAAATCATGCAAGCAGCCAACATCAATGTTCAATTAAATAATCAAAAGGCCGCGGTACAATCTGAATAAAGAAAACTATGTTACGCTATCAAATCGCTCGGTTTTAACTTCTTATTCGAAGACGACTTTAACCAAAAAAATACATATTGGGGATAAAGGCTAAAAGGATAAGGGGCTATTTGCAGCTGGCCGGGCTTTAAACTGCGAGTTCTTGTCTGGAGGTAAACAAACATATTGGCCAGCGGATACAAATAAGATACCAGATTTGATAGATTTCTTTGTAACTAACTACGTATTACTCAAAAGGATTACGAAAATTACTACAAGTAATCAACGCAGCGTTCAGATTAAAATACGTTCCATAACCATTGGAAGGTGGCAGAGGTGATGTAATGATTATAAAACCTAACAAGCCGCCAAACAAGTCAACATCGTACAGGCTGATTTCCCTACTTTCTATAATTTTAAAATAATTTGAAAAGCTACTACTCGAGAGGTTAAAATTAGCAATAGACCATAAGTTATAGACACTCTACCATAGATCAAGTTCATAGAATCACAGATCTAACTGAAGATGCTCTGGAAAATAAAAAAATATGCTCAAGTGTCTTCTTGGACGTATCTCAAGCCTTCGACAAAGTATGGTACCAAGGCCTGGAATATTAACTACACAGAGATCTGCCGAAGCAGTTTTACCTGATTTCAAAGTGATATCTAGCTGATCGACACTTTCGTATAAAACATGAAGAGGAATACTCCGAACTAAAGAAAATATCGGGTATACTTCCACAAGGAAGTGTTCTGGGGCGAATACTCTACATACATACTTTATATACGCGAGACGTACCAAGCACAAAAGGAACAAGTATTGCAACATTAGTGGATGATACTGCAATCTTGGCAATTGGACACAACATATAGAGGAGTCAACCAGTAAATTATAAAACACCGGTAATTCATTAAGTAATTGGACGAAGAAATGGCGCCTTCAACTCAACGAAACTAACTCTGTGCATATAAATTCACAAACAAAAATGTTAATTGGTTACCTGTTCGATTGAATTCGCAACTATGAAAATACGACAAAATATTTAGGGATGAGCATAAATATAGAAAATGTATTGGCTCATAGGAACGAACTCTGAGCTATCATTACATAATAAATTGCTCTTATATCGGTAGATATTGAAACCTGTATGGACGTATCGTATACCGCTATGGGGCTGATAAATTAATATCGTGTTTTGAAAATCGCCCAAAGGACTGTGAATTTTAAGAATAGATTGTTTACTCTCACATTCAAGCATCAAAGACATATAGTATATGGCTTTAGTTTTAAAAAATAACTTTCTGGATCATCAAGTAAAACTAGGGAATGTACAAAAAACCGAATAAAACTGATCCAACCGTAGAAAATATAATTGTGATATCACAACGACTACCAAAAACATGCATCTTTCCAACGCGTCCTTGTTTTATTCTTCTCGCTTCTCTCCTTTCTTTCTGGGAAACGCTTAAGCATTTCCGTAGTCTTGCTTGACATCGACTTTCTTCGGGAAACCACACCACTGCTTTTATTAGAAGTACCAAGCTAAAATGTTTTTTAAACATTTACCACAAAATGTTTAACACTGATCCATTCATTACATACCTCTACATACATACATCATATGTGGTAAACATGATAAATTAAAAAATCAAAAATGATTTCGTTTCGTATCAATTTAGAATTTGTATATTTAGGGGAGAGGAAATAACTTCGCATAATTACAATATAATCAGCACGTGTTTTATCAATTAATCTTGAATTAGCTAATTAAGATATTAAAAATAAATGTTGGAACAATTAAAATTTATCGACATATTTTAATTTTTTCGAACCCATTACCGATTTTATACTGTATGTGGGTGTGCGAGTGTGTGCTACTCGAGCATGTTTGCCTAAAGAGATTAAAATTTTCAATTTTTTATTTTTTTTTAGAAATTCGCCCTCAATTTTTATTTTTTATCTGTTTAAGCCTTGGGAAATTTGTTTTAAACATATCTGTATACGTACGTTGATATATTACGTATTATTTATGTACATATAGAGTATGAGCTAAATTGATAACGTTTATGTCATAATAGTGATGATAGGTTCTACATAAGTAAATATATAAATTTTCGTTTTTGGCTTCCAAATGAAACTGTTTAGTTCAATAATATACTTGCCATTATCTATATGCAATTGTGTTTCGCACCAATAAATTTTCATCCCAATCCTAGAGGTGCCCTAATTATTTTAGAATTTAATTTATTATTATTAAACGACATAGCTTCAAAGTTATTTATTCGCATATAAAACAGCCTCTGCATGACAAAAACATAAAAATTACATTTAATTTAACATAAAATATACAAAAAAAAAAAAAAAAAAAAAATGGGTCTATCCGACTCCTCGAACGACACTTTTCCCACAAAGATCACCAGATCACAAAAACCGACCATTTAAATTTTACAAACATTTTCCGTTATTTTGAGAAGGCAGAGTCCTTAAAAGATGTCACGGCTTTTCTTAAATTTGGAGACCCCTTCTCGAAAATCACAATTGGTCACGATAATATATAGCTTTTACTCTAATCTACAGACCCACAAATAATGTTAGATTATTCAGAACTAACATCTGTTGAGCAGCAATCAAAGTCGCATTCGTTATTTTTCACCTACGACCTTTAATAATTAAATCCAGTTATATCACTCAGACCGTTCTTATATATTTAGGCGCCCTGGGCTAAAAATATTAGGCGCCTTTGTTTTTGGAACGTTTTTGGAATGGCCATTTGGATCGGTCAAATATTTCTACACGTTCCGTGGTAAATTCAATTTTTTTGAAAATCAACTGAACTATAGCCCACAAATTCAGAGCCACAAAATTCGAAAATCTGCAAATGTGCTGTGATTTCGAAGATTGATACCTCTATCAATAGGCGTTGAGACCTGTAATTGTCATACAAACGGCCATTTGGATCAGTCAAATATTTCTACACGTTTCGTGGAAAATTCAATTTTTTTTTTAAATTAACTGAGCTATAGCCCAAAAATTCAGAGCCACAAAATTCAAAAATGTGCAAATGTGCTCTGATTTCGATGATAGATACCTCTATCAATAGGCGTTGAGACCTGTAATTGTCATACAAACGGCCATTTAGATTAGTCAAATATTTCTACACGTTCTACAAATTTCTATTTTTTTTTAAAATCAACTGAACTATAGCCCACAAATTCAGAGCCACAAAATTCAAAAATCTGCAAATATGCTCCGATTTCGATGATTGATACCTCTATCAATAGGCGTTGAGACCTGTAATTGTCATACCAACGGCCAGTTGGATCGGTCAAATATTTCTACACGTTCCGTGGAAAATTCAATTTTTTTGAAAATCAACTGAACTATAGCCCACAAATTCAGAGCCACAAAATTCGAAAATCTGCAAATGTGCTGTGATTTCGAAGATTGATACCTCTATCAATAGGCGTTGAGACCTGTAATTGTCATACAAACGGCCATTTGGATCGGTTAAATATTTCTACAAGTTCGGTGGAAATTTCTATTTTTTTTGAAAATCAACTGAACTATAGCCCACAAATTTCAGAGCCACAAAATTCAAAAATCTGCAAATGTGCTCTGATTTCGATGATTGATGCCGCTATCAATAGGCATTGAGACCTGTAATTGTCATACAAACGGCCATTTGAACCGGTCAAATATTTCTACACGTTCCGTGGAAAATTCAATTTTTTTGAAAATCAACTGAACTATAGCCCACAAATTCAGAGCCACAAAATTCGAAAATCTGCAAATGTGCTCTGATTCCGATAATTAATACCTCTATCAATAGGCGTTGAGACCTGTAATTGTCATACAAATGGCCACTGGGATCGGTCAAATATTTCTACACGTTTCGTGGAAAATTCAATTTTTTTGAAAATCAACTGAACTATAGCCCACAAATTCAGAGCCACAAAATTCGAAAATCTGCAAATGTGCTCTGATTTCGATGATTGATACCTCTATCAATAGGCGTTGAGACCTGTAATTGTCATACCAACGGTCATTTAGATCGGTCAAATATTTCTACACGTTCCGTGGAAAATTCAATTTTTTTTAAAATCAACTGAACTATAGCCCACAAATTCAGAACCACAAAATTCGAAAATCTGCAAATGTGCTCTGATTTCGATGATTGATACCTCTATCAATAGGCGTTGAGACCTGTAATTGTCATACAAACGGCCATTTGCATCGATCAAATATTTCTACACGTTCGGTGGAAATTTCTATTTTTTTTGAAAATCAACTGAACTATAGCCCACAAATTCAGAGCCACAAAATTCAAAAATCTGCAAATGTGCTCTGATTTCGATGATTGATGCCGCTATCAATAGGCATTGAGACCTGTAATTGTCATACAAACGGCCATTTGGACCGGTCAAATATTTCTACACGTTCCGTGGAAAATTCAATTTTTTTGAAAATCAACTGAACTATAGCCCACAAATTCAGAGCCACAAAATTCGAAAATCTGCAAATGTGCTGTGATTTCGAAGATTGATACCTCTATCAATAGGCGTTGAGACCTGTAATTGTCATACAAACGGCCATTTGGATCGATCAAATATATCTGGACGTTCGGTGGAAGTGTCTATTTTTTTTGAAAATCAACTGAACTATAGCCCACAAATTCAGAGCCACAAAATTCGAAAATCTGCAAATGTGCTCTGATTTCGATGATTGATACCCCTATCAATAGGCGTTGAGACCTGTAATTGTCATACCAACGTCCAGTTGGATCGGTCAAATATTTCTACACGTTCCGTGGAAAATTCAATTTGTTTGAAAATCAACTGAACTATAGCCCACAAATTCAGAACCACACAATTCGAAAATCTGCAAATGTGCTCTGATTTCGAAGATTGATACCTCTATCAATAGGCGTTGAGACCTGTAATTGTCATACCAACGGCCATTTGGATCGATCAAATATTTCTACACGTTCGGTGGAAATTTCTATTTTTTTTGAAAATCAACTGAACTATAGCCCACAAATTCAGAGCCACAAAATTCAAAAATCTGCAAATGTGCTCCGATTTCGATGATTGATACCTCTATCAATTGGCGTTGAGACCTGTAATTGTCATACCAACGGCCATTTGGATCGGTTGAATATTTCTCGACGTTTCGTGGAAAATTCAATTTTTTTGAAAATCAACTGAACTATAGCCCATAAATTCAGAGCCACAATATTCGAAAATCTGCAAATGTGCTCCGATTTCGATGATTGATACCTCTATCAATAGGCGTTGAGACCTGTAATTGTCATACCAACGGCCATTTGGATCGGTTGAATATTTCTACACGTTTCGTGGAAAATTCAATTTTTTTGAAAATCAACTGAACTATAGCCCACAAATTCAGAACCACAAAATTCGAAAATTTGCAAATGTGCTTCGATTTCGATGATTGATACCTCTATCAATAGGCGTTGAGACCTGTAATTGTCATACCAACGGCCATTTGGATCGGTTGAATATTTCTACACGTTTCGTGGAAAATTCAATTTTTTTTGAAAATCAACTGAACTATAGCCCACAAATTCAGAGCCACAAAATTCGAAAATTTGCAAATGTGCTTCGATTTCGATGATTGTACCTCTATCAATAGGCGTTGAGACCTGTAATTGTCATACCAACGGCCATTTGGATCGGTTGAATATTTCTACACGTTTCGTGGAAAATTCAATTTTTTTGAAAATCAACTGAACTATAGCCCACAAATTCAGAACCACAAAATTCGAATAATCTGCAAATGTGCTCCGATTTCGATGTTTGATACCTCTATCAATAGGCGTTGAGACCTGTAATTGTCATACAAACGGCCATTTGGATCGGGTCAAATTTCTACACGTTCCGTGGAAAATTCAATTTTTTTGAAAATCAACTGAACTATAGCCTACAAATTCAGAGCCACAAAATTCAAAAATCTGCAAATGTGCTCTGATTTCGATGATTGATGCCGCTATCAATAGGCATTGAGACCTGTAATTGTCATACAAACGGCCATTTGGACCGGTCAAATATTTCTACACGTTCCGTGGAAAATTCAATTTTTTTGAAAATCAACTGAACTATAGCCCACAAATTCAGAGCCATAAAATTCGAAAATCAGCAAATCTGCTGTGATTTCGAGATTGATACCTCTATCAATAGGCGTTGAGACCTGTAATTGTCATACAAACGGCCATTTGATCGATCAAATATTTCTACACGTTCGTGGAAATTTCTATTTTTTTTGAAAATCAACTGAACCTATAGCCCACAAATTCAGAGCCACAAAATTCAAAATCTGCAAATGTGCTCTGATTTCGATGATTGATGCCGCTATTAATAGGCATTGAGACCTGTAATTGTCATACAAACGGCCATTTGACCGTTCAAATATTTCTACACGTTCGGTGGAAATTTCTATTTTTTTGAAAATCAACTGAACTATAGCCCATAAATTCAGAGCCACAAAATTCGAAAATCTGCAAATGTGCTCCGATTTCGATGATTGATACCTCTATCAATAGGCGTTGAGACCTGTAATTGTCATACAAACGGCCATTTGGATCGATCAAATATTTCTACACGTTCCGTGGAAAATTCAATTTTTTAGAAAATCAACTGAACTATAGCCCACAAATTCAGAGCACAAAATTCGAAAATCTGCAAATGTGCTGTGATTTCGAAGATTGATACTCTATCAATACGCGTTGAGACCTGTAATTGTCATACAAATGGCCATTTGGATCGATCAAATATTTCTACACGTTCCGTGGAAATTCAATTTTTTAGAAAATCAACTGAACTATAGCCCACAAATTCAGAGCCACAAAAATTCAAAAATCTGCAAATGTGCTCTGATTTCGATGATTGATGCCGCTATTAATAGGCATTGAGACCTGTAATTGTCATACAAACGGCCATTTGGACCGGTCAGATATTTCTACACGTTCGGTGGAAATTTCTATTTTTTGTGAAAATCAACTGAACTATAGCCCATAAATTCAGAGCCACAAAATCCGAAAATCTGCAAATGTGCTCCGATTTCGATGATTGATACCTCTATCAATAGGCGTTGAGACCTGTAATTGTCTTACAAACGGCCATTTGGATCGGTTGATTATTTCTACACGTTTCGTGGAAAATTCAATTTTTTTGAAAATCAACTGAACTATAGCCCACAAATTCAGAGCCACAAAATTCAAAAATCTGCAAATGTGCTCCGATTTCGATGTTTGATACCTCTATCAATAGGCGTTGAGACCTGTAATTGTCATACAAACGGCCATTTGGATCGGTCAAATATTTCTACACGTTCCGTGGAAAATTCAATTTTTTGAAAATCAACTGAACTATAGCCTACAAATTCAGAGCCACAAAATTCAAAAATCTGCAAATGTGCTCTGATTTCGATGATTGATGCCGCTATCAATAGGCATTGAGACCTGTAATTGTCATACAAACGGCCATTTGGACCGGTCAAATATTTCTACACGTTCCGTGGAAAATTCAATTTTTTTGAAAATCAACTGAACTATAGCCCACAAATTCAGAGCCATAAAATTCGAAAATCTGCAAATGTGCTGTGATTTCGAAGATTGATACCTCTATCAATAGGCGTTGAGACCTGTAATTGTCATACAAACGGCCATTTGGATCGATCAAATATTTCTACACGTTCGGCGGAAATTTCTATTTTTTTTGAAAATCAACTGAACTATAGCCCACAAATTCAGAGCCACAAAATTCAAAAATCTGCAAATGTGCTCTGATTTCGATGATTGATGCCGCTATTAATAGGCATTGAGACCTGTAATTGTCATACAAACGGCCATTTGGACCGTTCAAATATTTCTACACGTTCGGTGGAAATTTCTATTTTTTTTGAAAATCAACTGAACTATAGCCCATAAATTCAGAGCCACAAAATTCGAAAATCTGCAAATGTGCTCCGATTTCGATGATTGATACCTCTATCAATAGGCGTTGAGACCTGTAATTGTCTTACAAACGGCCATTTGGATCGGTTGATTATTTCTACACGTTTCGTGGAAAATTCAATTTTTTTGAAAATCAACTGAACTATAGCCCACAAATTCAGAGCCACAAAATTCGAAAATCTGCAAATGTGCTCCGATTTCGATGTTTGATACCTCTATCAATAGGCGTTGAGACCTGTAATTGTCATACAAACGGCCATTTGGATCGGTCAAATATTTCTACACGTTCCGTGGAAAATTCAATTTTTTTGAAAATCAACTGAACTATAGCCTACAAATTCAGAGCCACAAAATTCAAAAATCTGCAAATGTGCTCTGATTTCGATGATTGATGCCGCTATCAATAGGCATTGAGACCTGTAATTGTCATACAAACGGCCATTTGGACCGGTCAAATATTTCTACACGTTCCGTGGAAAATTCAATTTTTTTGAAAATCAACTGAACTATAGCCCACAAATTCAGAGCCATAAAATTCGAAAATCAGCAAATCTGCTGTGATTTCGAAGATTGATACCTCTATCAATAGGCGTTGAGACCTGTAATTGTCATACAAACGGCCATTTGGATCGATCAAATATTTCTACACGTTCGGTGGAAATTTCTATTTTTTTTGAAAATCAACTGAACTATAGCCCACAAATTCAGAGCCACAAAATTCAAAAATCTGCAAATGTGCTCTGATTTCGATGATTGATGCCGCTATTAATAGGCATTGAGACCTGTAATTGTCATACAAACGGCCATTTGGACCGTTCAAATATTTCTACACGTTCGGTGGAAATTTCTATTTTTTTTGAAAATCAACTGAACTATAGCCCATAAATTCAGAGCCACAAAATTCGAAAATCTGCAAATGTGCTCCGATTTCGATGATTGATACCTCTATCAATAGGCGTTGAGACCTGTAATTGTCTTACAAACGGCCATTTGGATCGGTTGATTATTTCTACACGTTTCGTGGAAAATTCAATTTTTTTGAAAATCAACTGAACTATAGCCCACAAATTCAGAGCCACAAAATTCGAAAATCTGCAAATGTGCTCCGATTTCGATGTTTGATACCTCTATCAATAGGCGTTGAGACCTGTAATTGTCATACAAACGGCCATTTGGATCGGTCAAATATTTCTACACGTTCCGTGGAAAATTCAATTTTTTTGAAAATCAACTGAACTATAGCCTACAAATTCAGAGCCACAAAATTCAAAAATCTGCAAATGTGCTCCGATTTCGATGATTGATGCCGCTATCAATAGGCATTGAGACCTGTAATTGTCATACAAACGGCCATTTGGACCGGTCAAATATTTCTACACGTTCCGTGGAAAATTCTATTTTTTTTAAAATCAACTGAACTATAGCCCACAAATTCAGAGCCACAAAATTCGAAAATCTGCAAATATGCTCCGATTTCGATGATTGATACCTCTATCAATCAACCTCTAACGGCCAGTTGGATCGGTCAAATGTTTCTACACGTTCCGTGGAAAATTCAATTTTTTTGAAAATCAACTGAACTATTGCCCACAAATTCAGAGCCACAAAATTCGAAAATCTGCAAATGTCCTCTGATTTCGATGATTGATACCTCTATCAATAGGCGTTGAGACCTGTAATTGTCATACAAACGGCCATTTGGATCGGTCAAATATTTCTACACGTTTCGTGGAAAATTCAATTTTTTTGAAAATCAACTGAACTATAGCCTACAAATTCAGAGCCACAAAATTCGAAAATCTGCAAATGTGCTCTGATTTCGATGATTGATACCTCTATCAATAGGCGTTGAGACCTGTAATTGTCATACAAACGGCCATTTGGATCAGTCAAATATTTCTACACGTTCCGTGGAAAATTCAATTTTTTTGAAAATCAACTGAACTATAGCCCACAAATTCAGAGCCACAAAATTCAAAAATCTGCAAATGTGCTCCGATTTCGATGATTGATGCCGCTATCAATAGGCATTGAGACCTGTAATTGTCATACAAACGGCCATTTGGACCGGTCAAATATTTCTACACGTTCCGTGGAAAATTCAATTTTTTTGAAAATCAACTGAACTATAGCCCACAAATTCAGAGCCACAAAATTCGAAAATCTGCAAATGTGCTCCGATTTCGATGATTGATGCCGCTATCAATAGGCATTGAGACCTGTAATTGTCATACAAACGGCCATTTGGACCGGTCAAATATTTCTACACGTTCCGTGGAAAATTCTATTTTTTTTAAAATCAACTGAACTATAGCCCACAAATTCAGAGCCACAAAATTCGAAAATCTGCAAATATGCTCCGATTTCGATGATTGATACCTCTATCAATCAACCTCTAACGGCCAGTTGGATCGGTCAAATGTTTCTACACGTTCCGTGGAAAATTCAATTTTTTTGAAAATCAACTGAACTATTGCCCACAAATTCAGAGCCACAAAATTCGAAAATCTGCAAATGTCCTCTGATTTCGATGATTGATACCTCTATCAATAGGCGTTGAGACCTGTAATTGTCATACAAACGGCCATTTGGATCGGTCAAATATTTCTACACGTTTCGTGGAAAATTCAATTTTTTTGAAAATCAACTGAACTATAGCCTACAAATTCAGAGCCACAAAATTCGAAAATCTGCAAATGTGCTCTGATTTCGATGATTGATACCTCTATCAATAGGCGTTGAGACCTGTAATTGTCATACAAACGGCCATTTGGATCAGTCAAATATTTCTACACGTTCCGTGGAAAATTCAATTTTTTTGAAAATCAACTGAACTATAGCCCACAAATTCAGAGCCACAAAATTCAAAAATCTGCAAATGTGCTCTGATTTCGATGATTGATGCCGCTATCAATAGGCATTGAGACCTGTAATTGTCATACAAACGGCCATTTGGACCGGTCAAATATTTCTACACGTTCCGTGGAAAATTCAATTTTTTTGAAAATCAACTGAACTATAGCCCACAAATTCAGAGCCACAAAATTCGAAAATCAGCAAATGTGCTGTGATTTCGAAGATTGATACCTCTATCAATAGGCGTTGAGACCTGTAATTGTCATACAAACGGCCATTTGGATCGATCAAATATTTCTACACGTTCGGTGGAAATTTCTATTTTTTTTGAAAATCAACTGAACTATAGCCCACAAATTCAGAGCCACAAAATTCGAAAATCTGCAAATATGCTCCGATTTCGATGATTGATACTTCTATCAATAGGCGTTGAGACCTGTAATTGTCATACCAACGGCCAGTTGGATCGGTCAAATATTTCTACACGTTCCGTGCAAAATTCAATTTTTTTGAAAATCAACTGAACTATAGCCCACAAATTCAGAGCCACAAAATTCGAAAATCTGCAAATGTGCTGTGATTTCGAAGATTGATACCTCTATCAATAGGCGTTGATACCTGTAATTGTCATACAAACGGCCATTTGGATCGATCAAATATTTCTAGACGTTCGGTGGAAATTTCTATTTTTTTTGAAAATCAACTGAACTATAGCCCACAAATTCAGAGCCACAAAATTCGAAAATCTGCAAATATGCTCCGATTTCGATGATTGATACTTCTATCAATAGGCGTTGAGACCTGTAATTGTCATACCAACGGCCAGTTGGATCGGTCAAATATTTCTACACGTTCCGTGGAAAATTCAATTTGTTTGAAAATCAACTGAACTATAGCCCACAAATTCAGAGCCACAAGATTTAAAAATCTGCAAATGTGCTCTGATTTCGATGATTGATACCTCTATCAATAGGCGTTGAGACCTGTAATTGTCATACCAACGGCCAGTTGGATCGGTCAAATATTTCTACACGTTCCGTGCAAAATTCAATTTTTTTGAAAATCAACTGAACTATAGCCCACAAATTCAGAGCCACAAAATTCGAAAATCTGCAAATATGCTCCGATTTCGATGATTGATACCCCTATCAATAGGCGTTGAGACCTGTAATTGTCATACAACGGCCAGTTGGATCGGTCAAATATTTCTACACGTTCCGTGGAAAATTCAATTTTTTTGAAAATCAACTGAACTATAGCCCACAAATTCAGAGCCACAAAATTCGAAAATCTGCAAATGTGCTGTGATTTCGAAGATTGATACCTCTATCAATAGGCGTTGATACCTGTAATTGTCATACAAACGGCCATTTGGTTCGATCAAATATTTCTAGACGTTCGGTGGAAATTTCTATTTTTTTTGAAAATCAACTGAACTATAGCCCACAAATTCAGAGCCACAAAATTCGAAAATCTGCAAATATGCTCCGATTTCGATGATTGATACTTCTATCAATAGGCGTTGAGACCTGTAATTGTCATACCAACGGCCAGTTGGATCGGTCAAATATTTCTACACGTTCCGTGGAAAATTCAATTTGTTTGAAAATCAACTGAACTATAGCCCACAAATTCAGAGCCACAAGATTTAAAAATCTGCAAATGTGCTCTGATTTCGATGATTGATACCTCTATCAATAGGCGTTGAGACCTGTAATTGTCATACAAACGGCCATTTGGACCGGTTGAATATTTCTACACGTTCCGTGGAAAATTCAATTTTTTTGGAAATCAACTGAGCTATAGCCCATAAATTCAGAGCCACAAAATTCGAAAATCTGCAAATGTGCTCCGATTTCGATGATTGATACCTCTATCAATAGGCGTTGAGACCTGTAATTGTCATAGCAACGGCCATTTGGATCGGTTGAATATTTCTACACGTTTCGTGGAAAATTCAATTTTTTTTAAAATCAACTGAACTATAGCCCACAAATTCAGGGCCACAAAATTCAAAAATCTGCAAATGTACTCTGATTTCGATGATTGATACCTCTATCAATAGGCGTTGAGACCTGTAATTGTCATACCAACGGCCATTTGGATCGGTTGAATATTTCTCCACGTTTCGTGGAAAATTCAATTTTTTTGAAAATCAGCTGAACTATAGTCCACAAATTCAGAGCTACAAAGTTCCAAGTATTATAACATTTTTATATTTACCTGCACTGTCAATCAAAAAACGACGAATATTCCTAATAAATTTTACATTGGGCGGACTATATACTACACCAACAAGTAATTTATACCCATTAGCATTGCACACTTCAATAAACTATGTAGAAAAAGTTGAACCTAGCAAACTCTTCTTAACAAGCTTATAATTAGCAGACTTCAGAATATATAAAGCCACACCGACCGCCCGTCTTTTTTCATTATCAATTCGGTCTTTCCATAATAGGTTATAGCCACTCAAACTAAATGACGAATCCTTATGTTTGGTTTTAAGCCAAGTTTCCGAGATGGCTATGATATGCAAAGGAACACCCTTAACAATGTTACAGAACTCCGAGAAATTCGGCACCAGGCTACCAGGATTGATATGTGCAAACTTCAAGTAGTTAGAAGTATCGGGCATTGACCCAATTGATGATTTTAATACAATGTTTCTCAGGCCTAAAACAGACATCTTGATATGAAAAATAATCGACTCTCAAAAAAAAAAACGTAAAAAAACATATAATAGTATTAGGATTGCTAGTGAACCTCAGCCTCCAGATCATCATTCGAATAAAACAGTTGAAAGGCATCATCTTTTCCAATTTTAACCGCTATACGACCGTTAATTATATTCAGCTGATGAATTTTGTTTTTACGTTTAAGTGACATAGCCAATTTATGAACTTTATACATTTCTTTAGTTAAGTTCTGCTGGATATAAATATGTTGATCTCCCGTGAATCCTGGGATATTCTTAAGTGTTAGATTTTTGCATCCTTTAAAGTAACGTTGAAGAAACATATTTTTTTTTAAAAACAGATTCAAATCTAACTGATATCGGTGATGGACCAACAACGCCAGGGCCAGATTTAATCCGACGAAGTTCAACAGCAGGTAGCGGTAAAAGATTGTCAAAATGTATGCTTGTGACATTCAAATTGTATTAAAACGGCTGCACAAAAATAAAAAAATAAAAAAATCCGAATTTTATAACACACACTGTCGATCAGATAAACGGCAATTATTGTCATAGAATACTTGTTTGTTTGCGCACAAATGCGTATTTTATTATGAAGAACCGCACATATGATTACACTAGGTTTATTAAAATCAATGTATTAAACAGCTGCACAATGGTTCGACGCGACGGTGTTATGAATTCAAAATCATAGAGCACGAATTAATTCAAAATCATAGTTGTCTAAACATACAAAAACTATTAATAAATTATATACAGTAAACCCTCCTATAACACGGAGAGAATGCTCGTACAACGCGCTCGTATGACCCCGTATAACGCGTTATGTACAAAGATTCACATTTAACTTTTCTCGTTAAAGGGGGTTTAAATCGAATATTAATTAAAAACTATGTTATGAACGAAATATGTGCGTTTTATTAAAATCAATGTGGAAAATCCCCACGTTATATGGGGGAAAACACGTGTTATACGAGGGACATGAAATCGCATAATATGAAAACTCGTTATAAGAGTATCGTGTTATAGGGGAGATTACTGTATTTATGGGGTTACGCCACTGATCTATAACTCATGGATACGGCATACCCAAAAAACTATGATATAAAAAAGAAAACTAAAAATCATTCTTAGTGTGCGACAGAGAAAGTAAAAATGTGTCTTCCTTATCTAGAATTTCGAATTTTCGGAAATCAAATTCAAATTTATTTAAAAACGTAGGCGAGCAATTATTGAGCAATGCAAGTGTTTTTGAAATTTTGTCAACAAAATACATTTATTGTGTTGTGTCTAATAAATCTCGTTCTTTTACTATTAACCAGCTAAACAGGTTAATTATTTTCCGCCACAGCTAAGCAGGTTAATTATTTTCCGACCCAAATGATTTGAAATTAATTATAGCTATTATGTACAGAATAAATATTTGTACATATTGAACATTTTCAAATAAACAATAAATTTCGAAATAATCAACTTTGTTTATTTATGTTTGACTGACATTGTAAACCGAATTTTTCGTTAGTTGATGATGAAAATTTATTTAAATATTTTATGAAAATACGCAGTAAAGTGGTTTATTTATTAAATTATAATTTCAAAAATGAAAGATTTTGAATATCTTTCTGTGTATCTTAAGTTTATTAGAAAAAAAAAAGATTTTGAATAATTTTCGGAAATAAAATTGTCCCAGTGCGGCTCTTACTTTACATTTTCGGAAATACGATTTTAGAGTAAGAGGTATATACAATTCAAGTGAGTGAAATATATAAAAAAGTTGTACCATTGTTTGTTGTTGTTTTCTATGGTAATTTAGTTTTATGCCATATCAGGTTACGCCAACAGAAATTTTATAAAAAAAAAAAAAATTAAATAGAATTTGAGAAACGATAAAAACACGTCCACTACTCGTTCACCATTTTGAAAAAAAACTTTTAAATGGTTGGAGTTATACCTGGTTTCACAAAAAAAGATGCAATCTCCGGTTAAATAATATTTTATCTCTTTCTTCTTTTATGAAATTGCGATTTATTTCATAATACAAATTCAAAGCATGCTAATTTTATTTCGTTTGACTAGAGAGCTAAATATTTAACTGCAATATTTAATCTAGCTGAAGCCTAAATATTTCGATGCAAAACAAAATATAATCAACTTGCATTGAATTTGTATTATGAAACAAAACGCAATTTCATAAAAGAAGAAAGGGAGGAAATATTATTTAACAAGAGATTGGATATTTTTTTGTGTGACCGAACATTATAGAATTTATTGAATTTATAGAATTGTTAAACTTTATAGGATTTATTGAAATTATTGTATTTTAAAAACAAGTAAAATTTAAGTTTCTAGAATTTGTAAAGCAAACACAATTGAAACAATTAATAGAACTCAAAGAACCTAAAAAATTTAGAGAATTTATATTATTCATTAAATTTACAGAAGTTACAAATTTTGTAGAATTTATAGAATTGATAAGATTTATAAAATTCAAAAAATTTATAGAGTTTGTAAACATAATAAAACTTATAAAATTTATTAAATTTATCAAATTTACAGAATTTATAGAATTTACAGAATTTATAGAATTTAAGAAATTTATTAGATTTTTAGACTTGATAGAATTTGTAAAATTTAGATTAATAAAATTTATAGCGTTTAAAGAATTTTAAATTTAAAGAATTTATATAATTAGTACAAATTTGATAAATTTTATAAATTCTATTATTTTTTTTAATTCTAAAAATTGTTTATATCTAAATCGCAACATTGATTAAGAATCGTAACTACGATTAACAATCGTTCATACAAATGAGCATTAATTATAGAAATATCTAATATTTTGATTTTTAATTTTTAATCTGAGATTATTTAAAAAAAAACTATTCCGAAATTGATTCTGGAATCCGAATTACTTTTGGCCAAAAATTGGATGCCCTATCAACATGTCAATGAAATTTCAATAATTAAAATGTAATAAAATGTCAATAAAACGTCACAGAAATATGGATTTAATGTATTAATTGTAGAAAAACATTTTTTCAAAAGATTCGACATTACCTTGGAAAATTGAACAAGAAATTTATGTTACTCCTTTTTGTTAAAATGTCGACTTCAAATATTGTGAACAGGTAGATGATTGATTATCAAATTTATCATCAACATAGCAAAGAAATCTTCGGACCCGTTTTTGAGAAAATCTGTTTGGCAGTTTTCTCTTATACTCCAACCTCCTCTATTTTAGACTCGAATGGACCTTAAAGTTAACACAAACTGCTTATTACTAAAACTATCAATATTTGTGAGAATGGAAGGCAAAACAAAATTAATAAAAATGTTTGACTGGAAGAACGGACGAACGGACACGACAACGTCCTGGTAACCTAATTCGTCGAGAATTGTGAAAATCTGGAATAAACATTTTTTTGCGATTACAATACTTACCCAATATAACATCGTTATAGTGGGAAAAGTAAAAAATGTTATACAAGAAGCTAAGGTAAAATCATAATTCATGTATAAATTTATCCTTGTATACGTTCTGTACCCTCTCTATAATAATATATAAAATAAATAAGTCAAGTACATGAAAATATCTCGTCGACTAACGAGTGAACAACAACAATAGTCAAAATATACATTTCTTAATGTCGTTAAAATTATTTATTGTTTTTTTGTTGTTTGTTGGTACAATGAAGATTTTTTTGTTTCTAAGAAAATTACGTGATCTAAATTTTAATAAAAATTATCCAAAAATCCCTAAATAAAATAAAAAATTAATTTTTTTTTTTCAAAATGAATTTAAATTGTCTTTTTCTGAGTAGAAATCATCATCATCAAAAAATGATCAACATCGAATTACAACCTGAACCCAAATAGATAAATACAGCATACAGAATCATCTTAGAGATAAAAGAAAGTTTAATCTAAAATTTAAAAGGATAAATTCATGGGATGTCATTTTTATTTGCTATGCTATTTCGTATATATTATATACAAAATACAACAGGATCCAATGTAGGAGGAACAAAAGTATGATTCTGTTCTTTCAGGATGTCGTACATAGCTACATATATCTGCAATGAGAAAGTAGAAAAAAGTAAAATAAAATATTAATCCGATATATTTGTTTATTTCTTATATAAAAATAGGTTGGCAGAAGAAGAATGCTCATAAAAATTGTATTCTAAATTTAAACAGTAATACGGGTATTTTACAATGTAAATGTAGAAAGATTCCAATACATGACATAAAACGCCATGGGGTCATATTTAATTAACCATGCCGCATCATAAAATAACCGTAAATATTATTATGTACAGTGAACGAAATCCCTCTCTGTAAATTAAATAATAATTCCTAGTTCAGGTAAAAGTCACAATAATTTTTATTGCTGCTAATTATTTAAATGTGCTACTGTCGTTATCAGGATTTGCTTGGATCTGCTAAGGGAATGCCGTAAAATCCAGGGGATTTAGCTTAAACTCTTTTAAATTGGAGTTGAATCCATTTAGAATCAGCGAAACAAATGTGGAAAGTACAAACGAGATTACGAGAGGAAATATTTCATTCTAAGAAAGACATGAGAAATAATAAGAATTGTTATAGGACGAATGCAGTTCTTATAGTATGTTGTATACTTACTGAATAGTTTTAAATTTAATGTATTTTGTGGCAATTGACATATTTTTGGTAACTTCATTAAATTGTCTGGTTCAGCCTCCTGGCATAAATAGTTGTAATGTCGAATGATAGATGGAACAAAAAAAAAAACAGACATTTTTTATATAAGTTTTTGAGGTGTTCCGTTTTTGCTTTACTGCACACATCGTAAATCTTTTATCGTAAATAAAAGTTGTCGCAAAATCATTATTTGCTCCATTTTACGGCAATTTTGATTTACGACAAAAGATTTACTATGTATTTACTATGCAGTAAAGCAAAAACGGCACACCTCAAAAACTTATTCGCGATTTCCAACAAAGTAGCTGACATCTGGTGAAAACAATACGAACAAAATTTAACCATAGAGCAAGGGGGATCAGAACTGTCAAACAGTTGAATTTGACAATACTCGTCCCCTTTACTTACATAGAAACAAACGCTAACTACATTTGATGAAAATCGCCAATACAAAAACTGTCTGTTTTTTTTTTTTTACTGTTCCATCTATCATTCGACATTACAACTATTTATACATACGGTAAACTACGGAGTCCGAAATTTTAAATCAAATTAATAAATTAGCACGAAAAACAGAGTTGGAAATAAAACCGACTTCTGTTACTATTGGGGTTGAAGAAAATGACTCCGTAAAAACTTCGCTTACCATTAAACTTCCAGAAATAGTGTTACCTAAATTTGATGGATCTGAGTTAGCTGGTTGAATTTTCGCGACATTTTTTGTGATTTAATTCGCACCAATATTAAACTGGATCAAACTACCTAATTTCACTGTTTAATATCTTGTCTTCGAGATGGTAAATCTTTTCATTTGGTTGAGGCACTTCCTGTAACTAGTCAGAATTAGGACGTTACATGGAAAACGGTATTTGATCACTATACAATAATGAAATGTCAATTCAAAAAATATGTATGAAGAGCATTTATGATATAAAAAAACTAAGAGTTGGTTCAGCAGACTCAAAGTCGCTATTGATGAATTTAATTTATTTCTTATACATCATCTGTGTGAAAAATTAGATCCTCGGATCACACACTCAATTATGAAAAGTACACCGGAAAATTCAATTTTACAATTTACTGAGTTCTTGGACATTTTTAAAAAAAAAAATCAAATTCTGGAACCACTTAAAGTGACTTCATTTAATCCATCCACATCGAATCCAGATAATCGTTCTATAGGAAACAATTCAATTCAAAACTAATTCGATCCCTAGTTTCAAATGATTGTTGTATATCTTGTAAGAGAAATCAAATATGTACTAGATAAATGTTCTAAATTCATTGATGCCAATTTCACTACTGAAAAACCTTTTAAATTTGTAAAACGTAATTATTTATGCACAAATTGTTTGTTTGATAAACATCGCGAAATTGAATGTAAAGCTAGTGCCTGTGCTTTGTGTTGTCTAAAACATAACATTTTATTACATTTTGGAATACGAAACACCTTCTTCAACCAATATTCATTAAATAGTTGATTGAGTAACTTTCAAAAATCATCGCCGAATACTAAAAATAATCACAATACGTCGCAATCATTTATCAATAATAAAAATGATTCAATTGGAACTCATTGTTCATTAAAAAAAAAAATACAACCCCATCAAGTAGTAGTGAACATCATAATTTACGCATATCCAAAGACCTTTGGTAAATGCCAATAATCTAAAATAACCTTTGGAATGTACAAGCCAAGTTTTATTGGCCACCGCTATCGTTTGGGTTAATTCTATGGTCATAAATTAAAATCAAACGTATTCATGCCTGTTACTGGTATAAACCAGAGTAAAATCAATATACGCCACAGAGTTAGTCTCAATATAAAATCTCGCATTTCAGAATTTTCAAGAGTTCTTGAATTTTTTGTTCTTCCCAAAATCACTGGATATTTGCTATCCGAGCCAATTCATTTTAATTCCAGGTCCTTTCCATCTTTCATTAAATTGGCAGATCCTTATTTTTTCAATCCAGATAAAGTCGATTTGCTTATTGGAGCAGAAGTTTTTCACGACATCATAATAGGTAAAAAAGTAGAGATCTTGAAAGATTACCTACCTTTCATATCGGCAGTTTTTGGATATGTTGTATTTAGAAAGATAAATAATTTAAACAACAATGATATTGAAATTTCAAATAATTTATATTCGCATTTTTGTGCCTTCGATAAATTAAATTCCAAGATAGAAATATTTTTTCAGTCGGAGAGTCAAGTTATACCTAATGCTTTACGGCAATAGTATGTGTACAAAGGTTAATTAAAAATCTAATTTTACATGAAGAATATAAAAAATGACCTCGGTCACATGAAAGTTGTGAAAATGTTGAACATAGTGTACAGTAACATAATATATGTTATTATTTTACTCATCACTCCATGGTGAAGGAAAATTGTTGCACCACCAAAATTAGGGTTGTTTTTAATGCCTCTGGTAAAACCACGCCTATCTTTAAACGATTGCCTTATAATAGGGCCAACTATTCAGCAAAACCTGTTCTGTATTGATCTCAGGTTTCGAAAATTGTAACGAGCCATTATATTTTTGAAGAGAAGCCGGACATGGTTAATTTTTTTAGGTAGCTACACTCGGTTGGGAGGGTCTTTGGCTTCACTGGCTCATACAATTTCCATGCCATGAATATTTATTTTCTTTGGAATAGATCTCATCGCGTTTCATCTCATCACATCATCAATATAAAAGAATTTATTTCCTCATTTTTAATTTTATTCAACCAAAAGCCGTACTAATTATAAAAAAAAAATTATGTTTAAATTCAACAATTAGCTAAAATACGAAGGTGGAAAAGCTAATCACACGGAATCATCTTATCCCGCATCAACTAGTGCGTAGTGTTAAGAACCACCATATTTACATATAAGAATGAGCCAATCACCCAAAAATAAATATAATGTATTTAAAGAAAAACTCACCGCAGTTTATATCCTTCCAGGAGTGCTCGTGGTCGGCTTTGCTGCTGATAAAGCGAACTGTACCAAAATAAATTAATATATATACGTATAGGCAAGCCACACCATGCACAAACTACACTAAATTAGAGCGTCCACCTTTCTTTTCTTTCTTAGGTTATAAGTAAGACTATATAGCTCTAAAATTATTTTCTAAAGACTCACTAAGCCACCACCGATTTAACTTAGTTAAGAAACAAACTACTAAAAATAACTTTTGATTAACACTTGAAATGAAAAGTAATATTCCCAAAGGGACACACTGTACACAAAAAAACACTACTGGTGGATTGATTTTATTCCGGTTTAAGCGCGGCTTGTCACGCCGCTTAATTCGTGGGATATTGGAAAACCCGTTAATCCAGTTGATACTTGACGTCCAAATTATATTACCGACCAGCCAATGCGTAAATATGGTTGAATCGCTCCGCTTTATCGATCTAAATATTATAAACATAAATAATGCCATTTAAGACTTTTGTCCCAACCAAATGAACAATAATACCTATAAACAGGTCATTCAATAATAATTTCACTTACGCTCAATGATTCAGCACTCCACCAGTTTCGAACAAACAGTATTATCTAAAAATCTAGACTATCACCCCATTACAGTGGCAGTAACGGGAAGAGGGATCGCACGTCCACAATCACCAAGATGGTTTCACTATCAAATATATGGCTCACCAAATTAATTATTTTTATTTTATTTTATTTTATTTGATACCTACAGTGGTTACAATCGGTACAACAAATTACGGCTTACTACAATTAATTAGAATTATACAAAAAAGTTTAAATAAAACATTTTTGAATGAATCTCTCGACAAGTGGAAATCGAACATTTCAAATACTGAATTGAATATCCGTGATGTTCTCAGGATAGGTTCCGAAAGACCATAGTTAGTTGGCACCGGGTCAATAAATAAAAGCCCATCACGTTGCCGCATTCGACGTTCGGGAGCATAGATTTTTAATTCAGCGTTGAATCGTTGAACAGTCAACATCGATTGATTAGCAGTACAATATTTAATATTTACTAAAAGTCATAAAGTATTATAAATAATAATTAAAAAGTGAATAAAAACAAATAAAAGACTAACTGGGGCTACCTTTAAAGGGCCCCAGGTACGTTTACGTTTCATTTTTGATAAACTATTAGTGTATATTAGTGATAAAAAAGCAGTGATTAGTGATTGTAAATATATAAAAACAATTAAAGTTAAATAATATAAAACAAAATGTTTAAAAATAACGACAACGATAATATGAGTGAAGATGTGGATAATGATATATCTGTAAATGTATATAGTGAAATAATAAAACCGCCGAAATTGACAAAAAGGCCAGGTGGACCAATAGAGTCCGAAAAAGAAGCAGATTTTGTACATATATATAAGCAAAACGAAAATTTAAGAAATGAAAATTATGAAATGCAAAATATAATAATAAACCTTAAAAAGCAGATTGAAATATTATCACAAGACATAAGAAGTATTCAAATAAGTAACACAAACCAACAAGCACAAGATATTTCAGAAACAGTTATCTGTAATGTTCAAACAAACAATTCGTTTGGAAATATACAGGTACAAAATAGCAACATCGAAGAAGAAAATTGTGATGATGATTTCATACCGGTTTTAAGAAAACAAAACAAAGCAAAATATAGAAATAAAAAAACGGAAAATAATAATAAAACAATTAATAATAAAAATAATAAATCACCGGATAATAATGTAAGTTGTAAAGAAAACACTAAAAAAGAAAGAATACCGCCAATAAATATCTATACGCAAACCCCGAATCAAACGGAGAAAGTACTCGTAACGAACAATATAAAAAATTTTACGATTCAAAGGATTAATAACAATAAACATGTTCTGTACTTAAAAACAGCAGAGGAATACAACACCACAAAAACGGTTCTTAATGATGTAAATACTCAATATTACACGTACACACTCAAATCACAAAAACCTAAAAATGTATTATTGAAAGGTTTATCAAATGACGAAAATGTGACAGAACTGTTAAACGAACTGAAAGAGCATGAATCAGAAACACTCAAATTTATAAGCTGCTCACAATTCCAAACCAAAGCATCGAAAACGCTGAAAACAAAATTAGCAAGTTATGTAGTACAGGTCTCACCTGAATCACTATTAAATACACTACAAACAATAAAGTACATAAGACATCAAAAAATAAATTGGGAAAAAATCAGATCAGGGGATATCACCCAATGTAAAAATTGTCAAAGATACGGTCATGGAGCGATTAATTGCAAACTTCAATACAGATGTGTAAAATGTCAAAATGAACATCTACCAGGAGAATGTCTACTGCAAAATAATGAAAACTCTGTGGCTTATTGTACCAACTGCCAGGAAAATGGACACCCAGCATCTTATAGAGGATGTCCGATATATAAAAAATTGATGAATAAAATCCAAGAAGCCAAAAGCAAAAGGGAAGTAGCAACGATACAAAAAAGAAGTTTTAAATCTAGCTATATCAAAGAGGGTATAAATTATGCGGATCTTTTTCGAAGTAAGCAAACGGCAAATCAAGACCTCAGGGAGAATCAAAACAGGCAAGAGGATAAAAACAATGAAAATATTAATGAAAAAATTTTACAAAAATTAAATTTATTCCAAACGTATATGATTGAGACAGATAAAAAAATAGAAACTTTGTTTAATGCAATTAATTCAATCATGAATGGATAAAAGTTTTTTATTTGTAGAATTTAGTCAAATGAAGAATACTATGTATTCAATTAGTTTTAAATTATTATATAGCTCGGTCCGGGTGCAATTATTAGTTTGTAAGTGGCTTTCAGAATTTTTATATTTCAATTTAAAAAGGTTATATGACAGTTACAGGAATATTAAAGATAACGATAGAATTATTCACCTAGACTATGACGAGACTTAAAAATACAAAAATAATATCTGTTAACGTAAACTCTGTAGTATCTATAGAAAGACGAATGAATTTAATTATGTTTATTGACGAACAAAAGCCAGATATAATGCTACTGCAAGAAACCAAATTGGATCAAAATTATCAGTTTAAAATTAAGGATTATTCAATCATTAGAAATGATAGGAAAAAAGGAGGAGGAGGTACAGCCATAATTATCAAAAATAATATTAAATATAATCATATCAAATATATTAATGAACAAGTATCATCTTTAGAATTCACAATAATTCAAATAAAGCTGAATAATTACAACCTATTCATTTGTTCCTTGTATGCGGCATCCAATTATTCCAATACTGAGTTCATAGATGAATTTAATTTAATATTTGAACAGTTAAAGCTTAACCATCCTAATAATTTATATGTGATTTGTGGTGATGTAAATGCCAAACATACAACATGGAATAACCTAATTGAAGATTTTAGAGGGAAAAAATTAAGGGAATGGCTGGATAATAATTCTCAATATTACAAGTTAAAATTTCTTATCCCAAATAAGGCTACATACCCAAGAACAAACTCCACATTAGACTTAGGATTCACGGATGATCGAATAGAAATACAGTTAAATACATTACGGTATGAAAGTGATCATAGAGCGTTACAGCTTGACATAAAATCCCAACATATTAATGATTACTTAACTCACACAACGCTTAATGAAATTCAGAGTAATAAATGGATAATAGGAGTAGATTGGAAGGCATACACAAATAAAATACAAAACAAATATGAAGAATGCTATAAAAATAATAATGGAAGCTGTGTGCCAAACAACAAAAACTTAGAGAATACTGAGCTAGATAAATATCTGTTAGAAATAGATATGCTTATTCTAATTAGTTTACAAGAGACAGCCCACAAGTTTGTTAAAAAAAAAAATATTTATCTACGGGACATATATGGGAACAAAATAATATTCAAATTATACAAACAAAAAAGTTTAATAATTTCTCATATTAAAAATCTAAAACGGAGTCAAACAATTAATCATAATTTAATTATTAGATTACAAGCAATCTTAAAAAACATTAAATCTTTAATAAAACAAAATATTCACATCCAAATAAACAAAGTATGGGAAAATAAAATTGGGAATATTCGAGTAAATTTCAAAAATAACTTCTATAACAAAATTAATCAAATTTTTCGCCAAAAGGAAATAATTAATATTGAAAATCTTAAAATAAATATTAACAATAAAGAAGATAAAGATTTACTAAACTACAAGAATAAATTTAAAATAAACATAAAGGATAAATCCAAAGCTAAAATATTAGACAACGAAAAGGTAGAAATATTGTTAGAGAAAGACAAACTTAATATAATTGGCGCCTATATTGAAAATGAAACCCAAAAATTCACACAATCGCCTTTAGAAAATACGATAAACCAATTTATGACGGAATTAGAACGAGAAAGAAAGGCCTGTTTATTGAGTACACATACGTTTTATAAAGTCGGAATTAATGATAATTGCAAAGCAGAAGATTTAAATAACGAAAGGCCTGAGGACTTGTTTACATCAATTGATCAACTAAAAAGCTTATTTCTTAGTGTTAATAGAAAGAAATCATCTGGACCGGATAACATACCAAACATTGCATTAAAATACATCCCGGAGTGCTTAATAAAAGACTATTGTGTAATTTTTAATAATATGGTAAATAATAATTACTTTCCGGCAAAATGGAGATTATCAAAAATTATTCCAATAAAAAAAAAGCACAAAGATCCGTCTTCGTATAAAAACTATCGCCCAATAAATCTAGTTCCCAACATCAGCAAAATTTTTGAAATTGTAATTTATGAACAAATTTTAAAACATACGCAAAAGGAAAACTTATTACCAGACGTTCAATTTGGATTTAGATATAACCATTCAACAACGCATGCCATTAACAAACTTTCTTCTGATGTTATTAGAGAACTCAATAATGACACGGTTACTGGAGCAATTCTTATCGACATACAGAGAGCACTTGACTCTGTTTGGATAGATGGACTATTATTTAAATTGAAGGAAATGAACTTTAACATAAATATATTAATTATGTTAAATGAAATACTAAAAAACAAAAAATTCATAACAAAAACAACAACAGAAACATCAGATTGTGAATTTAGAATATGCAATGGACTTCAACAAGGCACGATTTTAGCGCCCATCCTCTTTAATTTATATATAGCAGATATTCTTAAGTTAGAAAATTTAAATAGCAAGAAGTGTCAAGCCATAGCTTATGCTGATGACATAATCATCTATGCATCATCAAAAAAAATTCTGCCCATTCAAACAAGTTTACAAAAAACTTTAGATATAATAAATAATTATTTCAAAAAATGGAGAATCAATATAAATCAAAATAAATGTGAATTAATATTATTTAGAAAACCACTAAACAAACTAAACAATAACATCAGGAAAAAATGGAACAAAATAAATGTTAAATTAGGAAATAAAAAAATTGAACAGAAGTTGATTGTCAAATATTTAGGCATTCATATAGATCAATATCTATATTATGATAAACATGTATTATTGCAAATTACAAAAGCACGGCAAGCTTTTGGATTGTTAAAAAAATTATTTTTCTCAAAATATTTGAATAAAAAGATTAAACTGATTTGTTATCAATCGTTAATAAGACCAATAATTTGTTATGGTGCTCCTATATGGTATAACATATCTCCAGCATTGATGGAAAAAATTCGAAAATTTGAAAGAAAGTGTTTAAGAATATGTATATCACAATACCGAAAGGCTGATAACACAAAACATTTTATTTCAAACAAAGTCATATATAATCAAATAAAATTTGATAGAATAGATGTATTTATTCTTAATCTGGTGAGGAAGCATATAAAAAAATCTTTAACAAATGAAAACAACTCAATGATTTATGCACCATATATAGAAGATTTCCAAATGTTAAAATATACGATACAAAATAAAATTTGTCCACCGGAAGCTTTCATATTCTTGGATCAAAATGAATATTTACAAAACCATTTAAATGGAGTACCTATAATATATCATACAAATAAACGTAAGAATATAAAATCAATCGATCCTGGAGTGTACAATGATCCACTAAATAGACGATTCAAGGAGGATATATCAGAGGCAACAAAAATGAAACATATAAAAAATAAAGATAAATATTGGTGGCTGTGCCAAAACAATACGCAATCCAGAACCAATGTTTCTTAAAATACAACTAACTTCTAAACCCATACTAACACTTATCTAGTCATTTTAACCATAAACATTTAAACAATGAATAATTTTTGATTCAGTCCTATTTTTATATTCGAAGTAAAATACAAAATTTAATTTTAGCAATATAAAATTCCAGTGAAATAAACGAAAAGTAAAATAAGAATGAAATAAATTGAAATATAAAAAAATTGAGAGTCAAAAAATATATTGCCTTAGTGACCAAAATTGATTTTTAAAAAAATGAAATGTTTGTAAGTTGTTTTATAAATTATGTTTAACTTACTATAAAAATACAAAATGTAAATACTGAAAATAAACAATAATTTATATAAAAAAAATAAAAAATAAAAAAAAAAAAAAAAAAGCATAGATTTTTAGACGTGCAAGTAACTCGGTACAATCGATGTAGGAATTAATAATATCACACACGAACAGCGCGGAAGCTATGTCCCGGCGACAGTCTAGACGTTGCAGTTTCAGAAGATTACATCGATCCTGATAAGGTGGGAGGACATAATCCACAGCACGTATGGACGGCAAACAATGGAGCGCAAAAAGAACAAATTGTTTCTGAACACTCTCAATCCTCCCGGAATGACAGTGGTAGGATGGCGCCCAAACTGGAGATGCATACTCCAAAATAGAACGAACAAACGAGACATAGAGTGATGTCAAAGTTATCGGGTCTCTAAAATCCCTGCAGTTTCGTTTAATAAAGCCCAACATAATATACAACTTTGAAATAATGGTGTTAACATGTCTAGTAAATGTAGCGTCGGATGCAAAAATCACTCCAAGATCGGAAATGAACTCAACTCGGTCAACGTCTACATTGTACAGCTGATATTGGTGAAAAAAGGGTGAGCGGATACGATTAAAGGAAAGAGTCTTATATTTGCTCACGTTCAGAGCCAATCTATTGTTAATTGACCAACTGCAAAATCTATTTAAGTCCTCCTGCAACTTTACGCAATCAGATATACTAGTAACACACACAGAGAAAAGCGTAGTAAAACTCAACAAAAAATACGATGAAATTCATTGCAAATGTAATGAAATTCCAACCCATTACAACTGTAGTAACATTTACTGTATAATGTAGCAAAACAGATAGTAGTAGAATTAATTACGAGCAAAGTAAAATTAATTACAATGTAATAAAATATTTTTCTATATTTGTAGTAAAATTTATTGCAAGCGTAATCAATTTTATTAGCATTTTACTACAATTTTGTAGTAGAATTGATTACAGCCGATGTAGAATCCTTTTCTTAAATAAAATAATCCGCTGTAAAAAATTTAAATTGAAACACACCATTCATTTTTAATTTAACTTTTATTGATAATATAAAATGACAATATTTATTATTTCTTAATTATCTCAAATCGAAGGGCCAGTCTACCATCAGACAACTTGTGAGACAAACTAAAGAACTTAAGACTTATGTTTTCTAAGTTGTCCTTTAGAATAAATGCATTCAAATGCATATCATAGCCAGATAATTGTAGAGACTACAATAACATTATCACCATATACCATCATTTCAATTATTTGATATATAACGTTATCGTTTTGCTTGCATAAAAAGAATGCAGATTTTTAGGAAGTTCCCTTAATATTTAAATCACTTACGAAAATCTGGATGCCATTAATTCCAAATTCGTTTAGTTGTTTGAAGTAAGACTTTTCAGAGACACATAGTTTAAAACTTTTATTAATTTCAATGATTCTATCAACATTCGCTAGTGGTGTCCGAAGCTAATGAGGATGATAGCACTGGTGATGGTGGGGCAGAAGAGCCGATTGTACAGAAATCAGTGAACTACGGCTTTTTGGATGCCGTTCAACCAATCCTTTCCTCCTTAAAAAATTTTCGAGTGTTATTGTACGTGGTATAGAATTGACCTCTGGCTCGGCCACCGTTGCCACTTTCAACAAAATATCAATTCTGAAATGTGTAATAATATATATGTAATAATTTAGTCAATTCTGTAAAATTTAAAAAATAAAAAGACATATACCTTTATTTCAAATGGAAATAATTTTACTATATCATTAGCAATGATGTTACATTCTGTTGCACCAATTAGAATGTCATTAAATATTGCATATTCCATAATTATTGCTATAAGTTCCTTTCTCTCGCTGGAGTTAAAAGGAACCTTTTTCTCAAAAAAATTTACCTCACGGGCATTCGATTTTAATATATCCTCAATGTTCTGTAAATAAAAAAAAAGAAATGAAGCAGACTAGGAATTCAATTTCTACTTAACCATCGTTTGCGATACTTACTAACTCCTTAAATGATTTAGATGATTTAGTTTCCGATATGTTTTCCGGAGATGAAACCCAATCCATAACAGATACAGGCCCCATCGAAACCGTATATGTAGTTAATGATTATATAATCATATGTAATTAAAGTAAAATTAGAAGTTAAGGATGTTAAAAGAACTTGTATATAGGAATTTTGAATAATGATAACTAACAAGTTGAAATATCGACAAGCCATATGAAAAAATTCTTTATAGTATATTAAAAGCCAAACTATACACTTTAATCTTAATTTTAATACTTATTTATCAACAAATGTGTACTTACTAAAACACTAAATCACTTAATCACTCACTGCACAAGTAAAAATTAAAACAGAGGAAACTAAATAAGTATATAATAAATATTATTATTCCTTACTGCACGAGAAACCACTTTATAATGAACAATTTACCGCAATTCTCTTTATTTCCTTTCAATCTTGCTGCGATATATGTACATACTACGAATGTAATAAAATTTACTACTCGATCGGGAAGTTTACTTCACCTGTTGTAAAAAGGCCAAATAACGTAGTAATAGATATTACGCGTGTAATTAAATGTGATTACAAACCAATTTTACAACGCATGCAGTTAATTTTACCTCGTTATAAAAACAAAATAAATATCGGCTGGTATAGATGAAAAAATTTGACTGCACTTGTAATAAAATTTAGCTACAAATGTAATAAAATGAAAAAAATCTGAATATTTCTACTACAAAAGTACTACGCTTCTACTAAATTGTTCGATTTTGTAATGGATTTTACTAATAATGAATGTTTCCTAATTCATTAATCGGTTTTGTAAATTTTACTGCAATTATTTTTCTCTGTGCACGGGCGAGAATTTTCATGTCGTCTGCGAAGAGAAAGCAGTTAGCTAACTCAAAGCAGTGAACAACATCGTTGATAAACAATGAAAACAACAATGGGCCAATGTGAATTTTAATATTTAGCCAATACACTATCCATATCCACTAATACTCACGGTGTGCGGGAAGCCAAAAAAAGTTGGTCTAAAATGCCGAAAAAAACTAGCGTCATATATAAATACAGCATGCTCTACAGTGTCATAATCCATTAAACAGAAAATCGTACCTGATCATTTACCAAAAAAATCACGAAAAAACGCGATTTTTTAAAATTTTAATTGAAAATATCATTTCGGCGGCCAATTTAAAAAGGAAGAAATTAAAGATGATACAACTTTTATACTTTTTTCTTAATATGTATTCCTTTATCTACAAAATGAACCCTATATCAATATTTTGCGATAACTAGTTTTTGTTTTATAACCAAAAATACACTAACATACAATGCCGAAAATCAAAATACTCCGCCAACTTTGCTTGAAACAATACTAACTCAAGGTCACTGTGTACGGAAAGGTGAAAAAAATGTGCCTAACATTTTTGAGTTGGTAACATGGAGGAGAACTACCTTCAAACGGTTTTTGGAGGAATCGATAGACAATCGCCAATCTTCGGAATTATATGCATGGTACGGAAAGGTGAAAGAAATTTGCCAAATATGTATACAGAATTCAATAAAATTGAATAACATTTGACCATTTTACACAGAATTAAAAAGGACCGAAATTAGATAGGTTAGAAAAGCTGGAAATATACAAAAACAATAACAATTTACTTATCGACAAAATCAACACCAAACCCAATAAAAATTACGACTTAATTTTATCCATAACTTAAAAATAAGGAAGGTGCCAAACAAAAGCATACAGCAACAGTGTATAAACAGCTTCAACATAAATTATGTAATATTAGTAAAAAAAAACCGATGAAGAAATTATCCTCGAAATTGCTATTTCTAAAAAAATTAAAAAATTGTCACAAGAAGGAAGAAATAAAAACTACATTATAAAATTAAAACTAAAATGCTTTTCATTTAAATAGGTATATAAAGTGACAAAAGAACACAAAAAGTAAAGTGAAAATCGGCTTGTGAAGTCTGGTGAAATATGGATAGACGTTTAAACACAATTGCTTTTGGTACGTGTGTGGAAAATTTAAAATTATGACCAATCGCTGCAAAATAAATGATGAAACCGCTGATTTATATCGACTATACTTTTCGCAAAATGTTCCTAGTGGTGTAAATTGGACGCCGTCTATTGTTTGTACGGCAAGCATTTTCCATTTGCATAAATGGCAAAACACTGAAGCCGCAATGTCATTTGGTGTCCCGATGATATGGATAAATCCACAAGTACACGATTCAATTCAATGTTATGGGTGCGTGAATTATATTGTCGGTGCAAACAGAAAAAATAAATGGTACTTTGACCTACACTGCAACGACATATGCTCAATTACCGCTGCCGCATTCAGATAAAATTCCTGTTCCGGAAAGATCAAACCCAACTGAAGAATATTTACCACTAACATTTGAATCTGATGAAACTGGAGAAATACCTGTATCAATGTACCAACCATAAAATGTCACTGCGCCTTGCAACCACATTGATATCTCGCAAAATCGTTTGGATATTATGGTACGACGCCTGAAACTATCGCAGCGGCAATCCACTCCTTTGTCAAAGAATTTAAAACAAGTGAACATTTTGGCTCCAAAGGTTTAGTCATCGTCATTTTACGATTTTTTTCAAATTAATTGAGAATAATTCACTCGCTGTTTGCACTGATATACGTGGTTTGGTTTCCACAATGCACCATGCATTTAATTCCGAAGATTGGCGATTGTCTATCGATTCCTCCGAAAACCGTTTGAAGGCCCATGTTACCAACTCAAAAATATTAGGCACATTTTTTTCACCTTTCCGTACACAGTGACCTTGAGTTAGTATTTTTTCAAGCAAAGTTGGCGGAGTATTTTGATTTTCGGCATTGTATGTTAGTGTATTTTTGGTTATAAAACAAAAACTAGTTATCGCAAAATATTGATATAGGGTTCATTTTGTAGATAAAGGAATACAGATTAAGAAAAAAGTATAAAAGTTGTATCATCTTTAATTTCTTCCTTTTTAAATTGGCCGCCGAAATGATATTTTCAATTAAAATTTTAAAAAATCGCGTTTTTTCGTGATTTCTTTGGTAAATGATCAGGTACGATTTTCTGTTTAATGGATTATGACACTGTAGAGCATGCTGTATTTATATATGACGCTAGTTTTTTTCGGCATTTTAGACCAACTTTTTTCGGCTTCCCGCACACCGTGTACTCAATCGATACTTTATATCAAGTATAAGGCTTTGGGAATATAGATTTTAAATTTTAATAAATTCAACTACCACTTTAAATTACTTTTATTTTTTTATTTTTGTTTTATTTTTCGTACTGCCAATGTGGTCTTTGCAAATACCAAAATTGAATTGAATGTAGTATTAGCTAAAACGGTTTTGTGCCAATATTTACGGTTAGACAAACGTTTAAGATTTTTATTATCATTAATGTTATTATTCTGGTTTTAATAATTTTCTTTTTTGTACTTACATAGAGCATAAATTAGGGGATAATCAACCTATACGTTTATCAGGTTGGAACGAAAGTTCCAAATCGTTACAAAATACTCTGTGGCTTTTATCGGTGATATAGCAAAAATGTACCGCCAGATTCTACTACATGTTAATCAGCAGGATCTCCATCGAACTTGGTGGCGTGACCATTCATCTTTCCCAAATGTTATCAAATGTGCACAGTTTATGGAACTGCAAGCGCATTAGTCCTCGCTACACGTACACTAATGCCATTGGCAGTCGACGAAGCTTCAACTTACCCTAGAGCATCAGTAATTCTAAACTGTGATTTCTACGTAGATGATAATATGTTGATGAGGGTTCATACACTTGAGGAAGCTGAAAAAATAAAGAATGACATAATCAATCTGCTTAAATTAGGAGGTTTTGAACTTAGAAAGTTTGCTTCGAATTATGATCAATTGATGTCAGATGAAACAGAACCAGATAAATTAATATCTGTTAATATGTACGAACCGTTCTCTCAAAGATTGCACAGTTATTCGACCCATTTGGATTATTTGCACCAATGGGTTTTATGTCGAAATTATTTATGCAATCCCTGTAGGCAATACGGAACCTATCGTGAGACGATATAATACTCTTAAATGTGTCAGAATTGTGGAATACTTGAAAGGAACAACTTTCAATACTAGAAACAATAAGTATACGATGTGTCTTGTGTGATTCCTAATTCCTATAAACGTATCGAATTGCACGCTTTTGGCGATACTTCTGCAAAAGGCTTTGGTTGTGCAGTTTATATTCATATATTTTATCAGGATAATGAATACTTCGTTCGAAATTTATTGGTTGCTTAATTGACAAACAAGGTATTATCTATTATTGATATTACATTTGATAGTATTCATTTATATTCGGATTCCGAAATTACGTTTCATCGTATAAAATCATCACCATCTAGATTTACGACATTTGTCGCAAACCATATGGAACCATATGTATCAAAAATTCAGGAATTAACATTGATTGATGTATGGCGCTATGTACAATGAATCCTCCTGACCGTGTATCTAGAGGTCTCATGCCATCAAATAAGCGGATGCTCATTGTGGTGGGCTGGTCCAGATTTTTTATATTAACCCGAAAAAATTGGCCTCTTTCTCCAAACTCTAACATATGGTATATCTTCGGAAGATTTGGAAGTTTGAAAATCAGAAGTACTGTTGGTTTCTATAAATTCTGACTGGAATATATTTGAGAAATACTCAAATTATAAAAAATTACTTCTCATAGTCTCAACTTGTCTTCGTTTTATTAAAAATTGTCAATGCAATACCAAAGATCCCACATATAAAACAACAGGTCAAATTCGTACAGTTGACTGAATACAAAGACGAAATTCAATATCTTTAATCAAATTATGGGTCAACTACCAATTGAGCGAGTGAATCCATCAAGGCCATTTTGCAGTGCCGGCATTGATTCTTGCTACTAAGGTAGTGCATATGGAGAATGTTGGTGATCTTTCTACCCAATCATTCCTAGCAGCCAACAAAATTATACGACTGCAGAATTTCATACACTGGTGATACCGGTTGAAGTGCCTCTTCACGCCCTTTGACTCCCATGTCAAATGATCCGAATGACATGTCAAATGATCCGAATGACATGGATCCCTTAACTCCGGGGCATTTTCTTATTGATCAACCTCTTAATGCAATACCAGATCCTTGCTCAGTTCAGCTTTAATAAATTATCGCGTTTCCAACGTATTCAATATTTGTTGCAGTAATTCTGGTTCCATTGGTCGAAAGAGTATCTTTCTGAATTGCAAAACCGTCGAAAATGGTTGAATCCAGCAAATGAGAGTAAAATTGGTTCGCTTGTTTTGCAACAGGAGGATAATAAAATAATACTTCAATGAAATGGAATATGCCAAGGGTAACCGAAATTTATGTTGGGAAAGACGGACATGCTCGTGCCGTAACGGTGAAAGCACTACATTCAGGAACCCGAAGAGCTATTGGGGGAGTTTGCATTTTGCCGGCACCGATGACTTGATGAGTTTTTTCTCATATAAATGTGATTTTAATGATTTTTATTATTCGATAGTTTTGTAACCATATTTACATTAGTTTGTTAGAATTTAAATTTTTGAATTAAACAATTTTTTATTTCGGCGTCAAAATGTTTGCTCACTTACTAATCCTTTTCGTTTAGGAATAGCAGAAAGAATATAAATCCCTTGATAATTGCTAATTTCACAACTTTTCCAGATTTAAAAATCGAACGAATGAAAGATATTTTCATTAAATATGTGAGCCATCGGAATGCTAAACTGTCAGCAGACTTTTTATGCAATTGGCTGGAATACTACCAAAACCTACCTTCTTATTTACATCGAGAAGAGATAAGCAGTCACAAACCTCCGTTTCAATTAATTTTAATAAATGATAACCGTACAATTACAAGCACGCGTTGAGACATGTTACATGATGGAAATGAAGTCGCGGATGGTTCATACACCGGCTCAAAATATTTGGCGAAAAGATTGCAGATATCAGAGGGCTGACTCGCCAATGAATTCTGATAAAATCATCGGTGAAGGAAACCCAACAGCTTTTACGAATAGGAACCAATTTAAAATTTAAAATTCTTTTCGAGCTGCATCGAATCTAGAATGAAACTCAGTACCATATTCATGTACTGAAATTTGTTACACCATTTTTTTTAGTGCAATAGATTCAAATTGTACCATAGTTCACGAAGAGACATATCATTCAACACCAGTCTTGAGTAGTTCGTTGAACAACGAAAACGGCTTACAATTAGATGAACTTGACGGAAATGACAGGCTTACCAACTAAACTGACCGATGAAAAATTTAATAATTTTTCAGAGAAATATTGTTCAATTAGAATAAGAAGTATATGCAGTAGAGCAGTGCTTGGACGAAAATTTCATTATAGCGATTTTTGTAGGCCATTTTAAAATGGATTATTTCAATACCCTCGGGCATCCTTGTTGTTTCCCCTATCAAAAGTTTTACTGGACAATCATCACAATAACACGCTGAGCTTCGAGATAGCAGGAAAGTAAGAGGTAATCTGAACAAAAACAAATTTATTGCATGGTAACAACAATAAAATCCATTTGCAGGACTTGTTGCTGACTCTAAAATCGCCTGTGATAGCGCTTTCGAAAAAGACGAAATCCTGCTGCAGACTACAGTGGGAAAAGATACTACAGGCTTTGTTTACCAAAGAAAATGCAAAGTTATATGTAACCCTTGGGTTGTTCCCGGGTTGTTAAATTTTTGATTAATTTTTTTTAAATTTGTTACACGAATAATTTTAAAATTTTTATGATGATCTATAATAATCTGAAAATTCATCTTTGTCAAATAAAAAGCTACATGTCGTTTAAAACCGAATCCTTCCTTTTCTGTCAAAGACGCGATAATTCGGCAAGATAGAAAAGGGTAAAAGCGGTATCCAGCGGTAAACGCGGGAACGGAAGCTGAGGCGTCGGTGGGGTTGGCGTATTGTCTACATTCTCTACGTTACTGTTCCATTGGGACATAGACGCTTCTAATGGAAGAGCCAAGAAGTTGGGACAATTTTTGATGTTGGGTGTTTTTCTGGGGAGAGGAGTCCAACAATTTCTTTTCGAGCTGATCAATTGTAAGAAGAAAACTGAGTGGCCGCGTAATAAATTGGTAGCTTTTGCAGTCGACATAGTAACTTAATAACATAGCAGACTACTATCCTTGTTGTTTGATGCCGAAAGCTTTTTTTCAAATGAATTGAGCGCATTTTCATACATTGCTAAAAACCAGTGCAAATAACATGCAAGTACTCGGCCATTCAATGTTTTCAATCGTTGATCCTTTCCGGAGAGTCCGACTAGGAACAGTTCTTTGCATCTCTTATTGGAGTTACTGTGTCTATAGAGACGTAGCTTCGCCAGAGAATGAGATTAAAACTTCACAGTATGCTCAGCCTTCGTTGAATTGTAATGGATACGCTTTCTGACATTTTTCAAACCAAGAAGCATTTAGTAAAAATTGCCTCGCTGGTCAACGGAGTAGGTAAAGTTTCAAGCCTTATATTAATTTTAAGGTTTTTTTGATTTCTACTGAAAATATATTCCTTGCATCCTTCTTTTTTCTATGAATTGGTAATGTGAAAAGTTTACTGAAATTTTAAGCTTTCAATATTTTTGGCGCTATTATCCACTGCCTTCCAATAATCAGAACTTCAGATTGTTGTACCTAAGTAGGTAAAACTATAATAAAGTGAAAGAAATTTTAGCGGCTACAACAGTGTTGGGTTTTTGAGGCCATTTTTATTTAATTTCTCGGGATCCCGGGATTCCACGGGATTTTCCAACAAATTCGAGATATGTTGCAGATGTCATTTGCCGTAGTATTGCCAAACCCAACGATATTATGTATTATGTACATACATATATCCAAATACTGGAAATGTATGGGGTTTTGCCGCAATATGGTAGAATGACGGCACCACGAAAAGAGAAGATCAAATTGTCAAAATTTCATCAAACACCTTGAATAAGAGAAGCTTCATTAAACGATTAAATAATTGTAGCCAGTGAAATACAAGAACAGTTTGATCACCGCGATTCTTTGGAGCGGCATTCGATATTGTTCCTGAGCTTCTCTATCGTTGTTGGCTTGTTGGTATAAACCAACGACTTAACGTAACCCAAGAAATAGAAAGAAATCCAACATATGTGTTTGTTGTTACCCAATAACGCAAATTTTTCTTATTAGCGAAGCCATTAGGCCAAAAAAGAGCTCCATCGCTGAAGATGAACTGTCCGCGGGCAATCTGGTGCTAGAACTAGTGATCTGGCGTCAAAGGTGGCGTTGGTTTGTCATGCAACCTGGATGCATGAATGCAGTGGGCACAATACGGCTCTCCAGCTGCACTAGGAAACGGCAAATCTGGGAAGGCCTGGGAGAAAAGGGGAGCAAGACAAATTTGGCCAACACTAAACTTTGGGCGCTCCCTACGTAGACGTGAGTTCAGAACGGTTGTAACGATACTCACGGGACTCAGCCTTTTTGGATAACATGCGAGCAGGCTGTATAGACGAGAGGAACTAGAGACTTTAGTTCCTTTCCTATGTTCATTTCCGGTATTAGCAAACAGAAGGCATAAGCACTTAAGGACATGAACAACAAGGATAAGATGGACATGAACAACCTTTCGGATCTCAGAATCAGTAAACGCTAAAGAAATCATGTGGTATCACAACGGGCCGGTAAGGCTGATGAAACAGCCATTCTTACCTAAACTAACTTAGTTTGCTGGAAAAAGGTAGGTGATACTCTATGGGAGTGATGCCTGTGTTTGTTCATCGTGTTCATGAAAACATCCTGTTGAAATATCGGGTTATCCTAACTAAAAATCAACTGAAATCTGGAGGGAACTTACTCTACAAGCATTGTTGAAATAATTTCTACAATAAAGAATTTTTGCATAGAAATTCAAACACAATAAACTGTTTTATTAGACCTCAAACTATAGGTAGACAATAGCAGCAATGTAATAACTTTTAAGGTTATGCGGTACAGATTTTAATTTGAGCAGTTAATTTTATTGCACAGTATATTCCTATCGTAAAATGACACAACCATACATACAGATATATCTGCCACAATGGAATCTGTGTTCTGTATCCAGCATTACAAAAAAAACTGGTAAAAAATTGGATTTCTATTGTTTTAAGACAAAAATACAAAAGTATTTTATACTTTCTGACATGAACTAAAATCTTGTTTTATGGCAACATTTTTCCATTTCCATCTTCTTCATTGCCTTTTTCTACATTTTTTTTTTCTTTTTCAGTTTCAACATTTTTTTTTCTTTTACCAAATACTTCTGTGTTTTTTAAAATAAATTGAAATGTCTGTTTAGTAAGTCGCCAGGAGCTAAATACAATACAACACAAAAAAAAAAAAAATGAAAACAGAAACTGTTGGTACTTAAATTATATAAAATAAAACCAAAACAAGAATATTTCAAGAATACTGTAACGAGCACCTTGTTCGGTGTATAAAGTAGAAGTGTAGCTGCATTATATATCTGTGTACTTAGAAAAAGTTCAACCACACGTAGAAAGAAAAGTTTTAAATTATATATAATCTAGGTTATTGTATAACATTGAGCGAGAAACGATGTTGATGGAAGATGGAAAACTTTTTTGTTTGTTGTTGTTGTTTTGTTTAGTAAAGCTCGATAAATTAAAGTTTTTCTTTTATTTTATGTCTTTTGGGGATATACGGTAATTTTATTTTTTTGTAGATAATATGTAGTCGAATGCATACATATATTGGAGTACTGTGTCACCCTTAGCAACCATACATACATATATTTGTCTAATATCTATCGATACGGAACATTAAATTGATTGAAATATTTATTTTACGAATTAGACAGCTTCCGATCAATATTGAATCGCATTTGTTTGTTTACTAATATCTGTTTGTTTTTTTTGTCACATTTTTGGTCGTCTTTTTACTTGGTGTACGATTACAATTTTGTGTTGTTTATTTATTTAGGTATTTTGGTTTTCATGTTATTTAAATAAGATCACGTAATTTTTCTGGGATTTTTTTTTTAGTTGAAAAATAAAAAACAATTTTCACTGTCAGATTTGAGAAATCGAAATTAAGGTGTAAGGCATGTAATTGTTTGTCGATGACTTGAGATGTATAATTCAATTATGATCCTCCAGAGTGATTAGTGTATTCGTGACTCGTGTGCGCCTTAAGTATTGTACTCGCGAAAAATTTTTGTTTCAGATTTTAACATTTCTCAACGAAATGAACGCTGCGTTGATTACTTGCAGTAAGTTTCGAAATCCTTTTTCTGGTATTGATTAGGTCATAACTAGGGGATTTTTTTGAGCTTAAGTTGTTATTAATTTCATCTTTTAGCTCTTGTAGTGTTACAGGTCTCATGTTTAGGTTATCGACTTTATTTACTGGAATTATATTTTCTTCAGCTGTTTGCCTCGGAAGGAATTGAAATGTGTCTTCAAGATAGGTTGCAAATTTCTCTAGCAGTTCTAGCCGAAGTTCCATCGGCATTCTTGATAGAAGCTATTTGTACTTTAGGCCTTGTAAGACTTTCAGTTGCTTTTTAAAGGGAATAATTAGTGCCCTTGTTGCCAGAAAAGCCAGCAAGATATTCACTAAAAGATTTATTCTTGATTTCTTTGATAAGCATTTTTAATTTGTTGCTTAAATATATACTTGTAGGATACTGCTTGTATTGAACTGATGTAGCTTAAATTGAACATCGAGTTTTGTCGGAGTTTTAATTGGTACTTGTAATTCAGTATTGTCTTCGACTATTTTCCGGAAGAAATCCCATTTTGTTTTGTTATTAGTTAACTTAGGCAAATTTTTATTTTTTTTTTGATAATGGTATCACTGAGTATCATAATGACAGGCGTATGGTCAGACGAAATTTCTTCACTGTTTTCGAGTAATACGTAGTTTACAGATATCCCTTTTGTTATAAAGAAATCTATCAAATCTGGTCTACCTACAGACAGGAATTCGCAATTTAAAGCCCGACCAGCTACAAATAACCCCTTACCCTTATGGGTTGTTAGCCTTGATCCCTAATACATATGTATTTTGAGGGTTAAAATCGTCTCCGATTATGAAGTTAAAACCGAGCGATATATTGAAGAAATGTTGATTTGATTATTTAATCGAACATTAATGGTGGTGGCAACTTGCATAATTTCTTTTTCAATTTTTACTCCTTCGTAAAGTTTGATGTTTTCCTTCACAAATACGGTTGAACATCCTATACCTTTTCCTGATGAGTGGATGGCGTGGTAAGTATCCTCGAATTCTAACGAATGAATCTTTTGTCAAAAAAGATTCTGAAATTAGGCATATACATATGTATCTATCTTTTCTATATTAAGAATATTTCTATCTCTGGAATTTGTTGCAACAGCCCATTTGCATTCCAATTGGCGATTCTGAATGTATTATTCATCTTCATAGATTAGCACATCATAGAAGTGATTTCATTCACTGTTTCTTGCTTATTTAACCGCTCATTTAAAGCGTAAAGGCTTATTTCTTGTTTTAGTAGCTTTAAGTTTAAGGCTTCTATATTCTTTAGATTTTCAAGAATTAGGATTTGGCCATCTACCTTGTTAGTTATACTGTTTCCCGCTGTAGTACAATCTGGGAGTATGTTTTTCGGCCTGCTATTGCACTTGTTTGTGGTGGTTCTACCACTGGGTTTTTGAACATTGTCCTATTAGTTGGCATCCCACAGTTTATCGGGCCCTAACGTTTTTTATTTCTCAAATTTTGAAGTTTCCTGGCTACTTCACAACCTCTATAGTTAGCGGAATGTTCTCCGTTACAGTTTACACGTTTTGGAGGCGTAGTTTTTTGTCAACTTACAAGCTTGGGCGAGATGGTTTCCTTACATCTAGGATCTCGTTTGCAATATTTTTGTGCGTGATTATATTAACAATTTTCACATTCACCTACAAAGACGTTTTATTGGCAAAACTTAATCTTACTAATTTTAGATCAAAGAACACTCCTTCAGGTAACTAATGGCCTATGTCACATCCCGGTAAAAATTCTGTGATTTGAGCCATTGCACAAATACATATAAATTGTTGCTTTTTGTTGAAAACTTCACTGCCTTCCTTTTGCTGGCGCTACATCCCATGAAGGGATTTGGCCGCCTCAACGATGCTCCTCCAAATAATTCGATCCGCCGTAAGAGAATGCCAGATACGGTGACCGAATGTGTATAGGTTCCTCTCAACGTCGTCTATCCATCGGGTAGGTGGTCTCCCACGAGGTCCTTGGTTGATGCCGAGGACCGACTTCCAAGCCTGTTTAGTGGTCCGATTTTGTGAACGAAGTACGTGCCCAAGCCATCGTAGCCTAGTCGATTTTATGAATCCGATGAGGTCGACTTTATCGAGATCATTTCTGATCTCGTAATTCATTCGCATTCTGTACGTGGCCTTACGCTCAGTTATAGCGATTTTCTGGATATTTTGCGTTGTTAGTATCCAAAACTCGTAACCAAAGGGATAACTGGTCTTATCAGCGCCTTGTCGATATCCAATTTTATTTTACGCGATATATGAGGAGACTTCAAATTTTTTATATTGGCATAAAATGCTCGGTAGCCTGCTGCGATCCTCGATGAAACGTCCACAGAAACGGAGTTTTGCTCAGTGATCAGTGATCCTAGGTATTTGACCTCATTCACCTTGTCATATTGAGTATCTCCTGAAATGAAGTCCCCTCGAGTCTGCGTTCTTGCGGTCACCATGTATTTGGCCTTCGCTTCATTGATCTGAAGGCCTATTTGTTGAGCTGTTAATTCCAATGGGAGGATGACCTCTTTCAGAGAGATAATTTTTCGACCCAGAATGCAAATATCGTCAGCGTATGCTAATAGCTGGATTGATTTATAATACAGGCAGCTACGCTGCACCATATTGAGCTGGCGAATGACGTACTCCAATGATAGATTGCAAAGAGTTTGAGCTATTGGTTCTCCTTGCCGCACTCCAGATGTTATCTCAAAGGCATCCGAAATTTTGCCTTCTATTACCACCTTACATATTGAGCCATTCATTAAAAGCTGCCACATTGAAACCAATTTTGACGGTATGCCCAGGTACGTCTGTTGAAAGTTTATGAATTGACTGTGTACAGAAGTGCCCTTTTCATAGCATTTCTCCAGCACAATCCTCAGCGTAAAAGTTTGATCGGTCGTTGATCTATTTGGTCGAAAACCACACTGATAATCACCCATCAAGATCCTCTCGCTATAAGTTGATAACTTTGCTGCGACTACGTTGGCCAAAACTGCAGTTGTTGCAGTTCAATCGGTCTCCCTTTTTATGAAGTGGGCAAATAAGAACCGTCTTCCACTCTACTGGGATTTCTTCTCTAGACCAAATTGTTGATATTGGCTCAAACCTGCGGAAGAACAGATAATCACCGCCATATTTGAGCATTTCGTTGTAGATACCATCCTCACCAGGTGTCTTGATATTTTTCATCTGCAATATCAAGTTCCGCACTTCATCATATGATCGAGAAGAAGGGTTGTTGCTCGGAAGGTGGTGAATGTTTATTTAAAAGTGAGGAGAAATAATTTCGCCGCACTTCGAGGTTGGTTCTAGTGTCCATTTCCAACTCACCGGAATTGTTGCGAATAGCGCTGCTACGTGAATGAAAGTCTGTAGCTAATTCTCTTATGCAACGATATCTATCTCTCAGGCTAGAATTTTGGATGTTGCGTGCCTGTTGTTCATGCCTTTCCCATTTCTTCCTTCTACATAGCCGATTAGCAATTCTCCTCGCAGTCATGTAGGCGTTATGGGATTGTCTTGTTCCTTGCGATAGATTTCGTTATCGTGCGCTATCTTTTTCCCGAATAGCACCAATACAATCATCATCAAATCAGAGATTTTTAGGACTTGATGGATTTTGGCCCTTATATGTGGTTTATAAACGAAATTTTAATTCAGCAACTACCATCAGGAAATGGTCTGAATCAATGTTAGCTCCACGTTTAGTTTTAATGTTTTTAAGGCTAGAAAAATGTCTCTTGGAAAAGAGGATGTGGTCGATCTTGTTGACCGTTGTCCCGTCGTTTGTTTTCCATGTGGCTTTATGAATACGCTTATGTGGGAAGTACGATGCAAGGAGTTTGAGGCGATAGTTCTTCGATATGTACTTCCAGCACTCCCAATTTGAGCATTGAAGTCGCCACAAAACAATTTTAATGTCATGTTGTGGAATTTTGCTCAGTATACGGCTTCGAGCTTGTCCTAGAAAGCGTCTTTGATTTGATCAGAGTTCTCCTTGGTGGGGGCATGAATGTTCACAAATGAGATGTTTAAGTGACGTCCATGCAACCTGAGTGTACAAATCCGATTACTGGCAGGCATAAAGTCAGTCACAAATTGACGACATCGATTACTAATCAAGAAACTGATGCCAAATTCATGTTTGTCCATGTTATTGCTATGATAGAGAGTTAGTCGGAAGCGACTATAATCGGTGATGTCATTGTCGATTAGTCTTGTTTCCTGTAGCGCTACGAGGTCGTGTTGATGGAGGCTCTCCGAGCGGTTTAGGCTGAATACGTTCCATGTTTCAAATTTAAAATCGTTGTCCTTATATCGTGCCGAGGTCGTTATTGTGAATCCAAAAATATCCGAGGCTCATGTTGAGGTTTCGGAACAAAAGAAGTTTTACAGGTTGGGCTGTTAACCCAACGCCAACCTCCAATAGAAGGAGTAGTTTTTAGTGGCCACCACGAAGAAGCAGTGTGAACATTTGCTGAAATTGTATGCATAGTTACGGCCTAGGAAGCGAGTCTTGTGTTTATCCCATTGCATACACAGCAGCCTGACCACTACCCGAAAACTTCACACCAGTGAAAATTATAAAATTTAAGTTTTTAATAATTTTCAATTTTGAAATTTTAGTGATTTTTTGAATTTGTATTTCTTAGTATCACGATAACAGAAAAAAAAATTTTTTTTTTATTTTAAATCACTTGTAAATAATGATACTTTAATCTGTGTAAAATTCAGCCTGGCAATAGCACAAACATGTTGAAATACAGGCTTTTGAAATCAACAGTTTACATCTCTTTCTACTCTAATTGTATTTAAACAATACTAGTGCCATTTTTATCACTGCAAACAATATTAAAAAATAAATCAGAGTCTGTTGGAAACGCAGTCAAAGTCGAAGGTGTCCTTGATGAAGCGCTTGATGTTGAAATCGTCGCAGAGCACAAGAGGTATACCGGAGTCCTCACTGGCCTATGCGGGAGTATATACTGGCTCCGGCAGAATGCCACATCTGCTGCTATCAGATAAGCCATTCTCCCTTTACAGTGCTCTCTAGCATTGTAAATCGCTACTTTGTAGATTTAAATTTTAATTAAAATTTATGTGAGAATTAAATATTTTTCTTTATAATAAATTATCTGCTACAGATTCTTTACGCACAAATTGACACCAGAATTGTTTCGATCAGATGAGGCGTTCTCTCCCCCACAGTGCTTTCAAGCATTGTCAATCGTTTTTTTGTAGTTTGTAATTTTTCATTAAAATTTATTAATTTAATTTAAAATAAATTAACCACCACTGGTTGTTCACTGGTGCGATTCTCTCGCTACTCTGATTTAAGCATTTAAATCGGTCGAAATCAAAGGTTCACGGCGCGGGTTCCTTTGCCGCCTGATGACGTAATGCGTCAGGCATAAAGCGAAAGGACCAACCTAAGCAATCATATCTTTAAATTAAAGGTAATGCTTATAGTTGATAAGTAATTGCCCAAGACCAAGGGCTAAATTTCGGGTCAATTTTCTGAACATGGCGTGTAAAGCTTTATCACGTCAAAATAAAGAATACAAGTTAATTTGTTGTTGTGTTTTAAATATAATTACAATAATTGCAAACTACGTATTTTAAAATTACTTTCATTGTTCTTCAATGAATGCATAATTGTCCTTCACTCAATTAAATAAATCGCAAGCATTGGAGAAACGCGCTCTGTTTAACGTCCGTGTTTTACTATAGTCTGGCAGAAAATACATACAAATATTTTTAATTCATCATTTTGATAATTTTCAAAGGCTATTATCCTTGAGCAAAAACACAGATGTAGTGCAACGATACAAAAAAAAAAGTAAAACGAAGTGTTTTGGTTTTTTGGAAATAAAGCACCAGCTCGGACAAATTATACCAACATTTCAGAACTACGTAACCGGTTTGTATGCATTTTAGTTTAGAACCTTTCGGCAATGAAACCCTGTACATTTACTGTTCTGTAGTTTCTAAGGTTATCCATCATAAATAAAGAGATGTAATATGGTCCAGTAACTTACATATTAATAATTTGTAATCTTTGATACATATATGTATACCCTCTATTCCGCATACCCAAATACCGTTAACAATTACACTATGTAAAAAAAGTTGACTTGAGGAGGAGGGATAAAGAACCGACGAGGAAAATTTAACCAAGAATAAAAATTTTCTTTTGTCCAGAAGATTTTCGAAAAGTTATGTTATTGAATATCTTTGTTTGTTGGCTTACGGATGATGAATAATTGAATAAAAGATTTGTATGTACATACATATATATTGGTTGTTCGTGTATCCGAAAGAAATTACTTGTTATTGTCGGATTATTATTTGTGTATGTATGTATGTAGAAGGAAATTTTATGATTATTTTTTGCTATCAATCTTTTGAATTTCTGGACGCAAAAAAAAAAAAAAATCAACTCTGGTAATTGTTTGTTTTGTAAAAGTTATATTTTGGTTCTATTGTTGGACGATAACGTTTCTTGTCTAGAATTCAATTGAAATATGAAATTCAAATTTACTTTAAAATTTACTTATGTACATATATGTTCATAGTACGAACGAGTTTATACCACAATTCGCAATTTACATAATACGAATATGTCGTTCGAACTGTGAGACATATTAATTCAATACGTTGATTGATTGGAGCGTGAACATTTGGTAAAAGCCATGTGCACATGTTACTCTTTGTAAATGAAATTTTGAACGATCAATAATATTTTTATTTATTCGAAACAACTTGTGAAAATTTATGTATATGTAATAGTGGAAATTTGAATGCAACAAATTATAAGTGAATTGCATGCAAAACTTATCACTCTAAAAAATTTTAGAAGGAATTCACTACAATTAATGTAGGATACTTGTTGCCAGCAATTATTGTAGTAAAATCGCATTGCAGTGGGATTTAAAAATAATTACACTAAAAATGTGTAAATTATTCGAAGGAATTCACGCTTCAAAGGCGGATTATCGCAAGTTATCAGTTTTACATTTTCATATTTAATGTTAAAAACACGCGCTATCGATATTTATTACTTCTAAAGCTGATGTAAAAAACACAACTCCAAAGCTATATACAGTTAATATAGGTTGAATTTAACATAAAATGGTTGAGAATTCCCTCATTTTGTAAGGTAAACAAAGTAAGAAAACTGGGGAAAACAGCTACTGCAGCACAAATTTCCAATTTAAATGTTGCAAAAGACACTTTTTTATAGATTTTAATGGTGAGATTTTACTAAAGAAGTGTGAAATTCCACATAAGTGTATGGATTCAAAATAAAAAGACATTAAATTCTATTTAAAAATTATATTTTTAATTACACATATTTTCTTTTCTTAATTAAATTAAATTCTTAATTTATATTCAATTTTCTCCATGGTATAGCATCACCCGATTTGTTTTTTTTCAACAAATAAATGTCAAAGGAATTGTTATCCGCTGGATCAAAATTCTCTGTAATACAAATTTATATTAAATAAATTCATGGCTAAAAACACAAGGTGCAGTCTAAATTACATCACTTTTACGAGTACTTTTAATCAAGTTCTGTGTTAATAATAAATAATATTTATGTCACCAATGAGATATATCCATCGGATGAAAAGCGTATAACTAAGTAATACATTTGAAGGTGATGAACGAACTGATTTTTCACTTTATGCCCGTTATAAAAATATACATTTTCTGAGTAAATTCACACACACAATTTTGTAAAACACTTTTGTACTGAAAAATACTAGTTTTGTGTTGGAAATCGCACCGTTTTTAGGTATTTTATACATAAAACCTTGTAAATTACATCAAATGTGTAAAAACCGACTAATTTTGTTAAATCCCACTTCGTAAGTTTATTTTTACAAGCCGTTGTGTAATTTTACACCTTTTTTAGTGTAAAATGATATATTTGTCGTGTAATTTTACATTTACTTTTTAGAGTATACTTCATGCATGAATTTTCTGGAAAATTAAAATTATACATAAATTATGAGAATGTTTCGGCATGTTACTCTACTGGGGGTATAAAGAAGTTATTCGAATTCTATTTGAATCCAAAAGATAATTACAAAAAAAAAAGTTGAATTAGCTTCGGACGTGTGGTGGATGGACTACCGAAACTCTAGGTTGGTACAACCTTTTTGACATTCGTGTGATGTTTGAGCAGAATACGTCCATTAGTGTGAGTTTGGCAGCCATTTGTTTACGACGCCAAAAGTTTGTCTGGCGATTTTTACTATGGAAAAAAAATTAAACAACGAGTTTGGAAATCGTTGGAAATGTTGCAGAAGTATTTTGGGGAGTTTACTCTATCGAGAACGCAAATATTTCAGTGGCATAAAGCGTTCAGCGAGTCGTCCATCCACCTCTGTTAACGACGATAACATCGAAAAAGTGAAGAAAATTGTGCTCGAAAATCGTAGTGTTGGCATTAGAGAGATATCAGAGGCTCTTAACATCAAACAGCTGGATTTGTGGGCAAAACGTTAAAATAATACAAATTATTTATGGGATAAGCGATAGAGTAACACTATTATCATTGATACGATAGTTATAGGGAGCTGCGTTACATGGGTTTCGAAGTGCACAAGGGAAATTGCATAATATAAACGACTTCGAGAATGAATTCCTACGAAATTTTGGCGCAATTTATAACGAAGTGGACGTACATGAATATGTGTTATGTTATTTTATTATGAAATGATTACAATAGGTGCGGTGCACATGCGGATATATCTGATATATGATTGCTATGATTTGCTACATTATATGAAATATAAACGATCATAACTTGAGTATAATGTTGAGATCAACCATTATTCAAAAACCATCAGATCTCTTTAAGAAATTACAATAGTTTGTTAATACAAAACCCTCAAGATTCGAAAATGTGCGTCGTGAAAGTGGTAATAAATTGAGTGATGATCGACAAAAGCCACAACCAACGAAATCAACGTTTATTAATTCAAATAACGGAATGATATCTACATCGAAACGAACGGCGGATAAAACTTTAACATACTACAATTGTTTAGAAGCCGGACATATTTCTATCAATTGTCCCCAACTACCACGCAAGCCCCGATGTTCTAAATGTAACAAAGTCCATCCGAGATATGTAAGCACTTGTGCTGTAAATACAAATTATGGACCACATTACATTTTTAATGACTTTTCTCGACCAGTCGTGGTAAATTTCGGAAATGAAGAGAAATATTTGAAAGCTTTGATCGATACAGGGAGTCCAGTGAGCGTCATTCATAAGAAATCGTTACCAAAAGGCATTAATTTCGAACCATATCATGGAAGTTTGCTTCGAGGTGTCAATGATACTCATCTTCAAATATTAGGGCAAGTAATTTGTAGTATTTTTGTTGATTCCCATAATTTTCTCATTTCATTTTTAGTGGCATCTAATTATTCATTACGTTACGATTGTCTGATTAGACGTGATTTTATTAACGGCTTTTCAGTTAGATTTAAAGTGGATACACAACGGAACGTTTTCTGTTCCAAGTGTGTTGTATCGTAAACCGTTTTAATCAGACGAAAAGGATTTCGCTAGTAATTACGATGTTGGACCGTATAAGAATGATGTTGCGCGCGATTATTCGATTCTAATTGAGCTTGGTGAGTTGCTTGAGGCGTTTAGAAATTTAAAAAAACCTTCTGAGCCAAGTGTAAGACATGAATTAAAAATCGAATTAATTTCAAGCAAACACGTATTTATGACTCCGCAACGTTTATCTATTCGTGACCGTCAAATTGTAAATCAGATAGTAGAAGATCCTTAAAGAGAGAACTCATACACTGTAGCAATAGTGACACAAGACAACACAAGTAGAATAGTGTTCGTAAAAGAACGGTTCCGCTCGTTTATGTGTGGACTACCAGGATTTAAACAATATAACTGTGAAGGATAGATATCCTTTAATGTTAATAGACGATTGTCTTGATAGTATTTTTAGGTAAAAGTATTTTTACATTTATCGATTTAAAAATTATTCCAGTGGCGACTGAATCTATTAAATTTCCAAGGTTTATTACCCCAGACGGGCAGTATGAGTACGTTAAGACGCCTTTTGGTATTTGTAATGCACCAAGTGTATTTCAAAGATTCGTGAATGCAATTTTTAAAAACATGATTTTAACTGAAGACGTTGTAGTTTATATTAAGTGCTATCCAGCAATATTCGTAGATATGAGATCCGGAATGATATCTAATACAGTAAATTCAGACAAAAGTTGCTTTCATGGGTGTGATCATAATAATAGACCATTTAAAGGTGTTTACGCTGCGTTCAATACAAATCCGTATAGGTATGATCAGTTGGCATTCGAGTCGATTGTGAAGGTCAGGATGGCCGAATGTAGTTAATTCATTTTAAAAATAACGTTTATACATTTTGAATTATTTATTTTATATTGTCGTGTTTAGTGATAAACATTTTTAATAGATGGCATTGGTTGTCTATTTGGTTGTATTGTATAACACTTATTATGTGTGCCTTAATCGACAAAACTAACTAGTGATGGACTATGTCGGTTCTTTTTTGTTAAAAACGTAAGAGAAAATAAGCAAAACAAAACAAAATGAATCGATTTAGGACTAACTAAACTAATACAAAATTGAGCTTCTGCTATTGCCTCATAGACGGCAACCGAAAAGTAAATTTATGAGCTTACTTTTCAATGACTTTTCAAGAATCGTGAATTACTTTTGTTTGAATTTCTGTTTATTTTTTTGAATTAATTTTTATTTAAAATACTTTAAAATTGCATTGGTGAATGATAAATGCGAAATTATCAATTATTAAAAAACAAAATATGTAAAGGTTTATGTGTTTTTGTTGTAGTTTTTCTAACATTTTTAACATTTATTTTAGTTTAGTTTAGTTCCTTTTGGGGCACAGTAAATGACTATTATACTAGTGCCATCTTCATATAAATTATATTAACTATCGTACTTTAGTTTAGTTAGTTAGTTTAGTCGATTAAGGCACACAGCATTACTATAATAGTATAACAATTCATCAAATAAAAAAGAGAGAAATAAAGAAGAAAGAGACAGAGAGAGTTTCGTTTTTAGAAAGTTCCTCTTTTTTTGTTAATTTTTAATTAAATCGAGAATAAACTTAATTGAAATAAACTCTATTTAAAATTGCTATGCTAACAATACATTACCGTGTATCTAGAAATTTTTATCAAAATCGTTTGCTTGCTTTTTAATTAAATTATTGAATGCAACTGTAATATACAACTGCAATATACTATATAATATAATATGTACTTCCACTGGAGATATATTACCCAAACCAAGTCAACTAACCTCACATGGAGTACTTTCAAAAGAGAAAATTAAATACATCGTATCCACGTGTCGAACATGCCACAAGAGGATTAGGAATTTTACAGAATAATTTTAAAAATACTGCACCAACGACCTAATTAATTTACATTTCGCGGAAACCAAATTATTTAAATATTGATCGAAATATATTTTATTAAATATTGATATAGTTAATTATAATTGGTTAAAGTGAATTATTCATGTATACAAAACATAAAATTTTAATTAGTAATTTTTATTGTACACAATTGAATTTTTGAATAAATTCTCGATAGTTTTTTTTTTTGTTCTCCTTTTCCTTCTTTGGTCCTATATGACGATTTTAGAAAAATAAAGAATAAATTAAAATTATCTTGAGAAGGTAACGGTATTTTTGCTAAAAATTTAAAATTCTATTTCTCAACATGTTCAAGACGTAACCACTAAAAATGTATTCTTTATATTTGTTCACCTTGAAATGTTGAAGCTAAAAAGAAAAGAAAAAAAAGAGAATATTGTAAATTTCTGCATTTTAAGGTATTTATACTTATCTTTAGTTTGTATCCTTTAAGAACATTTTGTAAATCAGTTCTTCTGGAAAAATATTGTTTAGATTAAATTGATTAGATTATACTATATCAAATTTTATGTTAAATCTACCTTTAATTCAATTCACGCATCGACTGTCATTGTGTTATTGTGAAATCTGTCAAATTAGTATAGTAAATTTCAGATGTGATGAAATTTATACCATCCATGAGTATTGCAAGGTGAAATATTTTCATAGAATCAGAACTTACTTCACGCAACGAACATTTTAATTTTTGGTATTGTGTCAAAACCTCTCGCTGACGAATGGTGAATTTTGAATTGAAGAACGCGCATAAATAGCTAATTGTAAAAGGAAAATTAAAATAAATATTTTTTTTTGTTTACCAAGTGTAAAAGAGAATAAGTTGTGTTGATTTTATTTTCAATAACCAAACAAATACAGTCCACTAGCCGGCTACGAACATGGTCCTTGGAGCCGGATTCGAATAATTGAATTTACAAATTAACACGAGGCAGAATTCACTATTGGCAACTCCCATCAACTGTAGTCGGCGTTGGTTTCTATGTAAGCAAAGGGGACGAGTATTGTCAAATTCAACTATTTGACAGTTCTGATCCCCCTTGTTGTATGATTAAATTTTGTTCATATGTTTTCACCAGATGTCAGCTACTTTGTTGGAAGTCGCGAATACCGTATTACATACCGTAATGCTCCGGAATTTCTCCTACCGTATTACATACCGTAATACTCGGGAAGAATCAACCGTAAACCGATTTATCATTCGAGGGCCTAATTTAGTAATTCACGTTATATATTCGAATTACTGAAACCTAACCTCAAAACCTGAGTGTCCATCGTAAGCAACCGCGTGTTGACCTCCGCCATAATTTCATAACGAAATTTATCCTGTGAATCAGGTTCCAAATTTAAGTCTCGAATTTATTTCTAATAACGGGAATTTAACTAAAGAAATTAACCAGTGCATTAGTGAGAATTTGTGTAACCAACCACCACCAGTGAATTTATTGTGAAAAAGAAAACCATAAATATGTCGAACATCGATGCATGGACTAAGCGTCGATCCAACATCAAGCAAGCGCAGACAAGCAAAACCATTGAAGCATCTAGACTGGACATTGAGCAGTTAAAAGTTCGATTGCGACGTGCAGAGGGATTGCTAACCAAATTCCATGAAGTTGAGAATGCTATCAACGAAATAAAACCCGATGATGAAAGCCAACAAGATGAAGTCGAAGACAAATATTACAACGTGGTCGCGGATTTATACAAAGAGATGCGAAGAGTAAGTTTGGCGTCTGGAAATATGTCAATCGATTTGAACGAGACACAAGGGGAATAATTAAAGGTCGCAAATATCGAGGTAAAACTTCCGAAAATTAGTATTGCTCCATTTTATGGCGACTACACAGAGTGGAAATCATTTTATGATTTAGTTACTTCCACTCATGAAAATGTGAACCTTAACCCGGCACAAGAATTCCAGTGTTTGAAGGGATTTTTAAAAGGCGAGGCCGCAACCTTGTTAAAACATCTGCCGATCTCCGATGCGAATTATATCGAAGCTTCAAACAAATTGAAAAGCCGATATGACAGAAAACGATACACTGTTCAATCGCTCCTCAAAAGTTTCATCGATCTACCAACCGTTCGCAATCCAACGTCGCAACATATCCGAAGATTAATGGACACTGCTGACGAAGTTATCCGCGGGTTAAAATCCATAGGACTAGAAGCAGAATCTAGAGATCCCTGGCTAGTATTCTTGCTAGTTCAAAAACTGGACGGGGAAACGAGAGACAGATGGGCAAACGAGACATCGAACATAGAATTTCCGACGTGTCAGTTGTTGATAGATTTTTTGATGAAACGAGTTGACGCTTTAGATGCGGTGAAAGGTTATCCACGAAAATCCGTCACTCAAGCGAAGGCCATTCCAAAAACGTTTGTAAAGATGGCTGTCATCTGTTATTTAAATGCAAAAAATTCAAGGAGTTAACCGTGGAACAACGAAGAGAATTATTGAAGAATGTAAAGCGATGTTTCAACTGTTTTGGCTAATCACATACAGTATTTCAATGCAGATCTAAGGGAAGATGCCATTATTGCCGAAGAAGACACAATTCGTTGGTGCACCTCACTACCAATGCAGAATCGAGCAGTAACCAACCAATAACAACCAATGGGTTAATCGCTACCAACTCATCAAATAATCAACCGCCGATAACATCATGTCTCTATTCCGGTCATATGATTCATCCAAATATTTTACCAACAGCTACAGTGAAGTTGCAGGATAATAGTGGCCAGTTGCATTTAGGCTGTGCTTTGCATGTTCGGGATCCCAAAATTCATTTACCGAAACCCTTGTCCAGAAATTGGGGCTAAAACGCACAATTGGAAGAATGAATATCCAAGGTATAGATAATCAAAACCTTGTTACCACAAGAGGAATAGTCGAAGTCATCATATCACCACATTTTAGATACGACTAATCATGCTGTTCAAAAAGACGATTGGGAGAAATGTCAATGTGTGTTATCTGTAACCTTGGCCGACATAAACTTACAGTCTGCATCGAGAATCGACTTACTCATCGGAGCAGACAAATTTTTCGATGTTCTCAAGCCTGAACAAATGAAGGATTCCAACAATAAGTTTTATGCGCAGAACACACATCTCGGATGGGTATTAACAGGTAATATAACAAAGTCTCAGGAATCCAGTCAATGTAACAGCATTGCTGTTGTTGATAACAATATGTTGGACCAAACTCTGAAGAAATTTTGGGAATCCGAAGAGGTGTTTAATTCTATACCGCTATTGCCTGAACACCAACAGTGCGAAGAGCTTTTTAAGAGGACTACCACAAAATTGCCTTATGTCATGTTGAGACTGCCTTTTAAATCAGAAACAACCCCACTCAAGGAATCTATCGGTATCGCTGTCAAACGATTGCATAGTATGGAAAGGAAATTCCTGAAAAATTCAAATTTACAACAATGTTATGTAGAGTTCATGGAAGAGTATAGTCGCCTAGGACATATGGTAGATGTGAACATGGGGGCATGGGTTTTAGTGATATGGATGAATGACAAAGGAGATACTCTATGAATATATCTGCAAAATGCGTCATCCATATCTTGTGCAGCTGGGTACTTAATTTCCCATAATTTATTTTGTAGATTGGCATGCTACACATTTAACATGATCAGTCAGTGAGTTGTGCGTTAGGTTGCAAATTATTTTAATAGCTCCGTACCGCAATGCTACGAGAATACTATACAACCGGCCGATGTCGCTGCATTTAAACCTCTCAAAACATATTGGAACAATAAGGCCTTAGATTGACGGAGATGTAATCCAATGAGCTCGCTTACAAAGGAAAAATTAGTTCCTCTCTTATTCGAGGTTATTGGTAACAGCATGTGTACGGAAACAATTAAAAGTGGGTTTAAATCCTATGGTCTGTACCCATTTGGTAAGCAAGCAAGTAAAATATCCAAATGCCTGGGAAGGTCTACCACAAAATCTGATGAAAACCTTATACAAAATCTCAGTGGAATTCAAGATGATGCGTTTATAAAGCTCTATACTGTACAACTGTTGATAAAAGCAAGCTCGAAGAATTGAAAAAACTGGAGAAAAATGACACTGAAACTAGCAACTATAATAAAGATTTTCTTCTTTTATTTGATCTGTACAAACAATTTAAATGTGAAATAAACCCCAAACAAAGTTGTTATACTGCTAATAAATCAACGCAAACTGATGCGGAGTACAAGGTTCTAGAAGTTTTGACTATAGATATTGGCTCAATCAACGAATTTTTAATATTAAAAGATCAAACAAATTAGCAGAGTCAAATCGAAGCATTTAATGCTATCGATGCTACATTTTAACCTAACGATTATTTCCGTAATTGCATCGAAGTTAGAATAAATTTCAACGTTATACCACGCAGAGTTGTACCATCGGAGACAACCAGGTCAATAGAAGAATATTTAAATTAGTCAGAAACACCTTTGAGGAAGGGATGCAAACCGAACAAAACAAAAAAAGCATTTGTTGTCACTTCACCTTTGTGAATTAAGCAAGAAGAAGCAAAAAGAGGAAAGAGGCACAAAATCGAAACGGATAAAGACAACCGAAAAGCAGAAAGTATATTAAAAACAAACAATATTGAAAGAAGTACAAAAAATCTGTAAACCCAAGCGTGCAAGAAAGACCAATCCGAAAATTCAGTAATCGTCCAAATCTCAATCTCATACTACAACGACCGACAAAATATTAGTTTCAATAGAAAACGACATTGCAAATAAAATTTTTGTAACACCCACTCACTTAGATATAAGAATCGGCGAACATACTATAGATCCAATATATCAATTTGGAAATATAATTTAACGGAAAACATGAATGGAGGTTTCAACAAAAATCTTCACGAAACGAGCATTTGTGAACCTGCAACCGAACATCATATTCGAAAACTTTTCCCAGAGTTGACATAACATTTGCCATTGGGAACAACTCTCCTGCAAGCGGTAGTATGTGTTACAACTGTACCTATGCATTATCTAGAAATTCTAGTCCCGAAAATTTTCGACTTAAGTGCAATAAATGTAGTCGCGAATTTAGAAGTACAATTAAATTCCCATATTTATTATACAATGGATGTAAAACATGTGAATAATGAAACTTTGTGATAGTAATAAAATTGAATCTATTTTATTCAAATAAAATCGAGTTGAAAGTTATTGAACGAATTAAGTTAAATTCAATTACCATTTCAGACTGAAATTAGTCTGCAAAATTTTACTTTCCAGTCCATTACATAAACTTTATATAAGTTACCCTTTCCAAACGCATACAGCACAATAAGTCGATGAATCAGTTTAGGCAAAGAATTATGTGCTCGAACCATTTTGAATAAGTGCATATACCTTAATTCACATAAATGTGTGTTACGAATTTTCTAAAAGTCATCATTTTTGATTTTTTTGCTTTAAATCTATAATTTTTCATTTGCGTATACTGTAGCGGAAAATTGGAAAATATTGTAAAAGTTTAACTTTTCTTAAACAAAAAATGAAAATGATTTTCTCGTTCTGTTATTATTTTACGTTATTCCATATTCAAATCTATATACGAAATGTGGTAGACGAACGAGTAATATGTGGTTAATGAGCTTGAAAATATTACAACAAATATTCGTATGCTAATTTTTTCGATTCATTTTATGGCCCTCTTGAGTACCTACTCGTATGTATATACATATACAGAAATATTTTGCTGCACAGGTGTGTTTCATTACAACATTTCTTAATTCATAATTTTATGTTTAGTCTTAAACACCAAAACAATTTTTTTACTACACCGATGATACGCTATGTTATATTTCCCACTTTAAAGCATCTTTAAACAACACAGCAGATCAATAAGGTAGATAACAAGAAATTTGAGCGACAGGCGTTGTAGGAGTATATTAATTTGAAAATCGCTTCAGGTGAACAAAAAAAAAATCGCGAACCGTAAAAACAAAATATTTCAACAAAGTATTGTGTTCCGCGCGTTTGTAAAATTGATTGAAATTTTAATTAATACTTTTGAATAAAGTGCTAATTTGACTGCATGATAGAATCTGGATTTAATCTCGTTTTTCTTTTAATTTTACAGCTTCTTTCTGTCTGCTTAAAGCGATTTATTTTAATTGAATAATTTGCTAGCGATATCGGTATGATAAATTATTAAATCTACTCATAAATTTCTTTATTATAAAACAAATAAACTGAGGAAAGGATATAAATCTTCAGAAAGGTTAACTTCGCAATATACATAATCTACCTTTATTCGTTTAAAAGACAGCCCCATAAATTTTAGTTGTTAACACATATTTTATTGAAAATGCGTGTATAGTGCCTGTCCTTATCGTGAAATGGAATAAACAATTTTGAAAACCTTTTGAATATCATCGTGTACAGTTTTATAACCTTCAAGCTTAAAATTTATCCTGCCTTTCAATTAAATAAATCGTTGGGCAATTTTTTATTTTTATTTTTATGGCGCTAAAATAATAGTATTCGGACGCAAAATTTTATTTTTTTTATTTAGCTCTATGTAATAAAAATAAAATTTGAGCAAAGCCATTCAAGAAATTTTTTTTAAATCGATTTATCGAATAATCATTATTATTTTGACCGCATCAATATAGACCGTAACTTCAAAACGTTTTGTAATTCATAAAATCATTGCCATAAAATGAATAAAAATCGAGAACCATAAAATCACCACAATAACCATCAAATGTATATAATAAAATAATTTTTGCCAAAATATTATTTACGAAACATGTATGGCATTCATTATCCGCACCACAAATCAAACCTTTATGTATATACATAAATTGAAATTCAAACTTTTAAATTTAAGGAGTTATGCATTTATTGCATACATATACAAAGCCACAACTCACCCTAATTTAAATAAATTCGTTCGCTATTTGATAGACAGCATGATCCAGAAAATGTCAAAATTGGGTATATCAAGAAAATAATTAACGCCAATTTTATATCCTAAAACAAAAAAAAAACAATTGCATGAAGCTTTTCTTAATTTTAATAGCTTTACATGGTATCGTAACTAGATAATGTAATTATTTCTGATTAACCGTTAATTGCGCAACCGTCTAGGTACACATTATCACTACCTACTCAGCATTAGGTAATTATTTTCCTTTTTGCCAAGAATTTTTTTTTTTAACAAAAAATCTTGAAAACAACAAAAAATTTCAAAAGTTATCGCTTCATAATTACTTGTTAAACCCAATTAAATTGATATTTTCAAAGCTGAAATCAAGTAAATAAAATCCTTACATAAAGAGGTTATAATGATTTAGGAAATACATTTTTTTTTATTTTTAACTTCGGTCCAGAAGGTCCAAAGTCATTGAGATTGTGTCAGATATGACCAAAATTGTTGTTAGTCCAAAACAACTTTTTCGACGTTTTGAAATCTTCTTAGTCCCGAACAAGCAAAAAAAAAAGTCCTTCCGTCTCTATGAATGTCTGCAGGCCTCCGAGTTATCCGATTTAGCACTTTTTCCGTCAATTTGTTTCTATGGCCGAGGCGGAAAGTTTTTAATATTTTCCAATTTTATATATATATATATATATATATATATATATATATATATATATATATATATATATATAATAAAATAAGTTAAGATAACAACATAACGCGGGAAATAACGAGTCAAATAACAATATAACGCGGGAAATGATGATTCAACAAATACTTATAGACGAATTAATATAACATTGATGTGGGAATTGACGAGTCAACAAAAAGGTGTAGACACAATTAGCAACACTACACCACGCATGTGTATTGTCTTAGAATTAATTATATTTTATGTTTTTGATTAGTTAAGCAAAATTATTGTATAATAAAGCTGTTTTATAGATAAAACAATTAGTCTTTATTTTGTATAGGAAAAGAATTGTAACAAAAAAGGAAATAAATCTTTTTTTTCTTAAAACTACAAATAAAACTCATTAACTGGCGCCGAAACAAATTTAAAAAAGCTATCCTATAAAATCTGTATCACATCAAAAATCTTTACTATAACCAGTTGATCATAGTAAATTAATAAAAAGTGACATCAAGATTATAATATAAAAGTGTACCCAGAAAAATTATTATAAACAGTGGATCATAATAATTTTTAACACAACAAAAATATTTATTATAACCAGTAGATAATAAATAAATATTACATAATAAATAAAGAGAGTGTAAATCATACAGACGTGAGTGAAATCGCACCACTAGTAGGCAACAGGCAAGAATCAACACTTGGGGCCAAAAAGGAAACCTGCGAATCATCCGGAACAAAAATGTATACATATCTCCAAGGGAATTTTAAAACCCGTATCAATTCAACCATAGGAGAAATCCTCGCCAAATGTGGCTAATAATACTGTAAGTGAATAAAAATTATAAATAAATATTTCGACAAATAAATAAGCCATAAAATAATAGTAATAATTAATAATCAAAGGAAATAAAATAAATATTTTGACAAAAGCTTAAAATAATAATAATAATAATAATCCCAATAAATAACAACAAAAGTGTTTAAAGATAAAAAAGGAAAAAAAATGGAAAAACAATTAGAAACATTGCATGAAACCATAAAGCAGTTGACAGGAGCACTTAATGCTCAAATAGAACAATCAAAACTGATTGAACGAAGACTTCAAAAATTAGAGAATCCAATAATACCATTGGTTAGAACAACAGAAAATTTGGTAACACCCAAAAATGCAGAGGATTTAAAAGAAATCAGTAAATTACCAGACTGTGTAAAAAAGCTACACCATTTGACGGTAACCCTACACAGTACATATCTTGGATCCACAGTGTTGAAAACATTTTAAAAGATTATAACATCATGCGCGATAAGCCTATATATCGAGCAATTCTGCAGAGTATTAGGCAGAAAATTAGGGGAAGCGCTGATTCTGCTCTTATATCTTACAACATATTCGATGATGAATGGATAGCAATCAAAAAATGTCTCTCCCTCCATTACGTTGACAAGAGAGACCTGAGGACATTAGAGCATCAACTCAGCAACCTATCTCAGAAGAATATGACATTGGACGAATTCTACGCGAATGTCAATCACTAATTCTCTTTAATTGTCAATAAAATCAAAACGGAAGATTATTCGACCGACACAATTAATGTTCTCATCGAAACATATCGGAACCGAACTCTGGATGTCTTTATCAGTGGATTGAATGGAGATTTATCGAGAATGCTGATCATCCAGAAACCACAAACATTACCAGAGGCTTACGCATCCTGCCTGGAGATCCAGAATTTAAACTATCGGAATTTCACAGTACATAAGAAAAATATCAACAATTCAGTAACTGCTCCAATAAACCAAATTTTTTCAAGACCAAACATAAATCCACCTGATTTTCGGAGAAATAACAACCAAATGTCATTATCACAAAGAAACATGGCCTATAATATTCAGCACCAAAATATCAAGGTACCACCAAGGCCAACACATCCCAAACCACCAGAACCAATGGATATTGATCCATCGTTACAGAGTAGACAGATCAACTACATGAATCGTCCACCGCAACAAGTTCAACAAGGCCAACAAGCCTTTAAACGAGAAAACTCATATTACAATGAACCACGAAAAAAACAGAGAATTTACCACATAGAGTCTCAAGAAGAAGAGGATAGAGATGAATACTCACAGCTGTTAAGAGATAAAGCAGACTTAGGAGAACTTGAAGACGAAGAAGGAATCGAGGAGAATGCAGAGTTAAATTTTATGATGGGTGCCTCTCTAGCATACCATACATAGAATATCAAATAAAAAATGGCAATACCCTTAAGTTTCTGATTGATACGGGTGCCAATAAAAATTTTATCAAACCTCAATTAGCCAAAAACACGATTCCCACCAATGCGAAATTTAAAATAAGATCAGCAGGAGGAGAAATCGAAATCAGCGAAAAAATCAGTGGAAAATTTTTTAAAAGCATCGGGATCAACACAACAATAGAATTTTTTGTTCTGCCGGGATTAAAAACATTCGACGGCATAATTGGCGATGACACACTGAAACAACTCGATACAGTTATTGATCGAAAAAATAACATCCTGACACTTGTCTCAAAGATTAAGATACTTCATGAAAAACTAGCTTCTCAGATATTACTAGCAAAACACAAAACATTGTTTGGTCCAGTAAATAACATAACACCAATCGATACTACTGTGAGGGCTGAAATCAAAACAACTACGGAAAAATCGATCTATACGAAATCCTACCCATATCCAGTCAATATGAGGAACGAAATGGAACAACAAATTGACAAACTTCTAAAGGATGGGATTATACGGCCTTCGAGAAGCCCATATAATTCACCGATCTGGATAGTGAACAAAAAGCTGGATGCTTCTAGTACACAAAAATACAGGATGGTTATTGACTTCAAGCGGTTAAATGCCATCACCATCGGAGATACTTACCCGATTCCAGACAGTTCTAACACGGTCGCGAATCTTGGGAATCCTAAGTTCTTCACAACAATCGATCTTACATCTGGATTCCACCAAATTAAAATGAAAGAGTCCGACATACCGAAAACCTCCTTCTCAACCATGAACGGGAAATACGAATTTTTGAGACTTCCCTTCGGACTTAAAAACACACCTGCTATCTTCCAGGGGATGATAGATGACGTGTTGAAAGAATTGATTTTTCGGAGGGGAAACCAAGGAAGAACATCTAATAAACATCGAACAAATATTTTCTAAACTTGAAAAGGCCAATCTACGGATAAATTTGGACAAAACGGAATTTTTAAAAACGGAAACTGAATTCCTAGGTTATATCATCACAAATCAAGGAATTATGACCGATCCAAAAAAAGTAGCTTCTATCCAGAACCTAAAAAACCCTGAGAATCTGATAGAACTAAAATCATTTCTCAGTTTAGCATCATATTATAGGTGTTAATTAAGGATTGCTCAGATCAAAAATCTAACACAATAATTATGTCTATTTCTAGAGCATGTCTATGGGGTCTGACATCAACTTTGAATATCCATGAATACAATGACCCGATAGTAACTATAAAACAAGGGAACAGACGAATTATCAAGGGGAACTTTAAAGTAATCCACATCATTAATTTATACAACTACGAGGAATTGATTGACCGATTAACACCAACAATCAACAACATATAACAAGAAAGCAAACTTCGACCTCAACTAATCCATCAGATAGAACAAATCTCGCAGCTAATTTCAGAACTCAAGAATCCAAAATCGAAAACCAGGAGATCGATAAATTGGATTGGTAGCGCATGGAAATGGATCGCAGGTTCACCGGATGCTACGGACTGGGATCAAATAGTAAAAAGCCAAAACCATGTAATTGATAATAACAACCAACAATACAAAATTAATAAGATCTTAATCGACACATCCCAACAGATGCTCAACGAATACAATAGCATTGTAGATCATTTACATGAAGATGAAGACTACCACATACAACAAGTACTATTTAACAGGCTTTTAATTATCAAGGAGGAGATAAAAGAAATTGTTCGAGCTGCGCAATTAGCAAAAGGAAAAATTATCAATACAAGCTTTAATACAAGCTTTTGGTACATTCTGTTTTGAGCATGAGCTCATTCATAACAGAGGTGCACTAAAAGAGTTGGATAACATATTATGAAAATTACTCAGTCGTTTTACGCCGGAATCACAGCACCAGCCATTTAGTTTGATTAAGCAGCCCGCATCTTACTCTTGAAATCAATACCAATCTACTAGATAAAGGAGAAATAGGCCGGATAATCACAGAAATAGAAACCTTGCCATACTCCAACGAAATAGAGGCAATGGAATATGCAGAACCTACGTTGATGGTTAAAAATTAGACAATCTTATATGTCATATCGATGCCTAGGACAAGTAAGCAGAACTACAACCACATCACCATAAGGTCAACAATTAACTAAAACAAACAGATACACCTAGAATTCGAGCAACTTTTGCTAAATCAAAATGAACTATACGGAATCACCCAGGAATGCAATGTTTTCCGAGATATCACAATCTGTGAAACAAGTAAGCTAAAACTACTAAATGAGGACCACTGCATCAATCAACTTATAAGAGGGTCAAATGCCAGATGTGACTATCAGTTCAATAGAAACCAAATTATCGAAACCTTAAACGATAACACCATATTTCTGACCAACTTTAAAGGAAACATCCTTTATAACAACTCAAGCAAATATTGGGAAGGAAGTTATTTGATACAATACCATAATGAAACGATTAAAATCAACGACTCAACATTTACAAACAGGGAAGTAAAAACATCCCAAATTCTACCACCGATGTTACAAGCCAACATTAGCTAGAAGAGCATCAAAATCGACTCGGGATATTTACATAATTTGTATTTAGACAATATTGAATAACTGCAAAAACTCTTCGATGAACATAAGGAAGCTGCCTTCATCGACCTTGGTATCATAACTGTCGTTATATGCCTAGTCATCATGTTCTTTGCCAGCAAAGTACGGGAAAGAAGCCAAAGAAGAATGCTGTTCATTATCAAACCAACCCATCAGGAGGAAGATTCCAGCAACCAACAAGGAATCCAACCAATCAAGTTAAACCATAATGTTTTCTTGTAATCTATCTTTTACTAAACACATTGATTGTATCATTACAAAAGAATACATTATGCTATAGGTTTCATTAAGCGCAATTGTAAGGACTTCTGCAACCCGATCATACTGAAAACTCTGTATTTATCTATTGTTTGTTCAGTTCTAGAATACGCTTCTCAGATCTGTGAAAGGATTTTGTTAAAAAAACGAGGCTTGAGAGTTGCGTTTTTCGTGTACGTACTAGATATACAACAGTCAATATTATTGTTGTTTGGTTTAATTTTAATATTATCGTACATCTAGTAAGCCGATAAAAATTGCAACTCTCAAGTACCGTTTTTTGAACAAAATCCTTGCACTGGTCTCCAATGGCACTTATACATTCAGCTAGGTTTGAGAGCAATTTTCACAAGCAATTTGTATGCCTTTCGTGGATTACCCACTGGGCGAGTGCATCAATATATTCTCCCGCCTTAAAATGATCGTTGTAACTTATTAAAAATACAACGTTTGGATCATCGACGAGATTTTGCATCTGCTATCTTCCTTCACGATGCTTTGACTTCCCGAATAGATTGTGACGAATTACTTGCACGTTTCAATATATACGCTCCCATACGCTGCTTGCGCGGTCGCCCTTTGCTACATATTGATCTTATCTTTACGAATTTTGCACTTTCGGAACCAGCCTTCAGAATGTCGCGGCTTTTTAATTCAGTTTACGATGTTTTATACTTTAACATGACAAGAAATTCGTTTAAAATCGAGTTGTTTAAATGTCTGTCTAGGTAATTGTTAAATTTTGTTTTTTCTATGTTTACTTATCGATTTTATATATTTACTGTAGGTAATAATAATAATAAATAAACAAAAACTGAATATAATTTATTTTATTCGTTTGTTATTCGTAATTTTGTGCCAGCTATTAAGTTTAATGGTTTTCTTCTCCTCTCTCTAATTTTCTGACAATGAATTTATGTAAGTTACCTAATGGCATATCTATCTAATAATTATCTCTAAAATTTGTTGATTTAGCCTTTGGTTACGAAAGGTTCACTGATCATGTGAAATAATTTATGTAAAAAAGCTTAGCAATACTCTAAGATACAAAGGACTTTTACTCTCAAAAAATGGGAAGTGTAGCATACAAATATTAAAAAGAAAGGTACGCAAAACATTAAAATTTTAGTACCTAATATTAAACTTAAATATAATCGATTAACCGATAAGTCCTCCGAAATCTGATTTTTAATTTAACTATGTATTATATTTATGGTAGCTTCCCGATAAACTCGATAAAAATATTTTTTTTTCAGTTAACAACATTTTGACATATAAGAGAGTTGTTACCACCATCTCAACCGAATATTCGAGAATATTCATGGCGAAACGATAAAGTAAATAATTAAAATTTTATAATTATTGATAAATTGATAAATTTGATGAAATTTGGAGACATTTGTTTTATTGTCAAGATACAGAATTGCATATCAAAAATAGTGCTAATAAACTGTCGGATACTAATACTATCAAATCACTGCGGCTTGGCAAAACTAGTTTAGCTGACAGCTTTTATAGTGTTATGTGTTTAGATTGTACAGAATTAACAATATTACTCCTGTTTTAATTTTAACAAAACCAATTTTTCATAGCATTAGTTATGGAATGCAATGTTTTCCACTAGAGTTTCCATTTTCCATATAATTTAAGCTCAAATTCATCAGGACCAACGACATGATGACAACAGTTGATATTTATTCTTTCTAGAATTTCGCTTTGATTATTTAGGAAAAGTTTCACCACGCACTCAAAAACTTGCTCTAATAAACTGAATTTAGAGTGAAGTTGAAGACAAGAGTGAAAGATGGTAATGCTAATTTTTCCAACTATAAAATTTAATTTATTTCTAGGCGATAATAAAGTGCTCAAACCTGGTTCGATACCATCAAAAAATATTCCACTCAGGAAAACTGAAAATATTGTTAGACCCAGTACAAAGGAACGCGAGAAAAGATACAGCCAGAGGATTTCCGGTTTATCCAAAAATCCAACAATAGTTGAATCGTATTTTCTTACAGCAGCGTGAATGGAATAACCTTTTGCCTTGCTGATCAGCTTCTACTGCTCCCAGCAGATATTTTTTATTCGCAGTGGTTTTTGCTCCTATAAGAGATGTAACTTTTTTTTAATTCAACAACATTTATAATTTTCATTGCTACTTTAAATGATGAACAACACTAAACTCCATGTATAAAGAAACTTAATACTAAGCAAGCAATTAATATGTAGCCAAAAACCCAACATGAAACAGTTTTCAAATATTTATAAGTCATGCGATAAAAACGGAATAAACAAAGCTTTTTGAGGTTACACGTATTTCACTATATTAAATAGAATTGAATAAAAACCTAAATGATTTTTCCGTTTAAAATAGTTAACCAGTTATTTATTTTTACTATAGATTTCGATAAAAAACATAAATGACATTTTCATTCTATCCTGGAAACATGCTGCCATAAACATAGTTGCAGATATTTTTACTAAATGCATTGGCCCCATTTTAGAAATATTAAAATTAATGTCGAGTTTTTTCAGACTAAAAAAAACTGTTCTCGAGCAAAAACAAACGGAACTAAATCATTTTATACTATGGCGAGTTCCGTTATTTTTGCTCAAGAATAGCTTTTTTTATTCTGAAAGAATTCGACATAAATTATTTCTTAAATAAAATTTTTTAAACTTTCATTTTGGAAAATACATCATAGTTGGCTCTGACGACTACCAGCTAAATTTATCTTTAGTTTTACTAGTGAACGTCAGATGTCTAAGACGTTTATAAATAAAAACGAAAAAAAAAAAAACTTAGACCATATAATATAATGGACCGCCAGCAATGGCTTTTAACTGTCTCCAACATCTGCAGCGCAAAGTAGCCTTGTGACCGATAGGGTAACTATAACAAGTATAATCAAAATTAGTACCCACAGATGTCGCTACCAAATTAAGTAGATTTGTTTATACCAACAGATGTCACTGCAACTTCATCCATCGTAAATCTTATAAATCTATATAATAAATCTTATGTTAGAACAAAGTTAAATTTAAGTTTGCAGTGACTTCTGTTGTTACTAAATGTATCTACTGAATTTTGTAGTGACATCTGTGGGTACTAATTTGATTATACTTGTTATAGTTACCCTATCGGTCACAAGGCTACTTTGCGCTGCAGATGTTGGAGACAGGCTACTTTACAATTTTATATGGAAATGTCACTTCGCTAGCGGTCCATTCTATTGTATGGTTGAAGAAAAAAAATTAATATTGTTACGGTAACACCTAGGAATGAGTAGAGTAAGTTAGTTGATAGCGGAAAGTTCTACCATAAACGAAAAAAACAAAACTTCTGATAATTCCGATGTTATCGTTGCGTATTTTATAAGGCAATGATTTTAGAATGCGTTGCAAATATAGTACGTACATATATGCAATACACCGATAACATTTGAATGGAAAATTTTTATTTTATTTTTGTGTTTTTAGTCAAATGAGAAATCTATTATAATTATCTATGGTTCTATTGTACTATGGAGTTTTCCATGATAGAAACTGTTCTAAATGTGTCTAAACTATTCTTACCGAAACAATCATGATTCATGACATGACCCCATTCAATATATAAAATATAAAAAATATTTAAAATTTATAGAATAGGTCAAAATTTTGTAATTTATAAAATTGATGGAATTTATAAAATATTTATTGTTTATAGAATTTATAGGTTTTATAAACATATTCAAACAGTTTTCGAAACAAATTATAAAATTTATCGCATTTACAATTTTTAAGAACTAGAGAATTTATAAGATTTCCAGTAAAAGAACTTACTGAATTTTATAACGTTATTCATAGAATTTATAGAATTATTCGTAGAATTTATTAAATTTATGAAATTTATAAAAATTAATTACTGAATTGTGATATTTAGAGAATTTATAAAATTTGGAGAATTTATTGGATTTTTAAGATTTATAGAATTTATAAAATTTACGGAATTTTTAAGAACTAAAGAATTTATAAGATTTGTAGAATTTTAGAATTTAAAGCACTTACTGAAGTTTCAAACTTTATTCATATAATTTATAGAACTTATACAAGTTAGAGGATTTATAGAATTTAATGAATTAATTTAATTTATAAAATTTATACAAATTATTGAATTTATAGAATTGTTAAAGTTTATAGGATTTATCCAAATTGTTAAGTAAAAGAATGAATTTATAAAATTCATAAAATTTAAGAATTTGTAGAATTTATTAGACCTATCAAATTTACAGAATTTATAGGATTTATAGAATTTAAGAAACTTATTGGATTTTTAAACATTATAGAATTTGTAGTATTTATTGTAGGATTAATATAATTTATAGCGTTAAGATAATTTTTATATTTAAAAAATTCATTTAATTATTATACATTCTAAAAAATTTATTAATTCTATAAAAAGTTTTATTCTAAAAATTGTGTACGTAGTAACTAAGATTTAGTATCGTTCATACATATGAGCAATAAAAAATTGTTGTTTTTTGTAAAAGTTTAAATTTTAATTTTTAATTAGAGATTATATTTTTAAAAAAATCAATTCCGGAATCGAGAATATTTAAATTCGAAAATTCCGGAATTACTTTTTGGCCAAAAATTTGATGCCTTACTGGTAATATAATAAAGTTTATTCGGTTTGATCAATAATTTTTTTCCACCAATTATCATAAATATTTTTTGTTTAATAATTTGCAAATACATATATTAAATTTAATAAATTATAATTGAATTTTACCTATTTTAAAGTTGGAGGAAAAATTTCTTACGAAATGCTAAATTAAAGCTAAATTTTTGGAACGACATAAAATTAAAAAGTAACACAAATTTGGATTTAAATAATTTTTTGGAAGCGTCAACATTGGTTGTGTACCATACCGAATTTATCTTTAAGGTAAGATGTTTTAAACAAATATTTGGGGTTCAACAGTTAGCCAATTTACTAATGGATCATATTGAAACTGAGGTTTAAGAAGATCTTCACTTAAACCAATTTTCTATAATAGGTAAGTCGCTGATATGCGATTGATAGTTTCCGCAACATTTTGAAAGAGTTTTACGACGCAAATTACCTATATTTAATTTTGAAATTGAAAAGATTGACGTTTTAGATGTAGGTAATAGTAATACGAGAACTGGATTGAAGATTGAAGAAGATTGGTATCATTAAAAATCTTGGTCAGGAAGATATCTAAATTTTGGTTCTTGGCTTCCATTTTGATATGAAATAAATTACGGAGATTTCGACTTTGAGATAACAAGTAAAAGGGCGTAACTCTACTTATTGGCCATATATCGGATTGAACCATTGATCTCCATTGGCTGATGAGTTCTTCGCTCCAAACCTTGAACTCTTTTATGGCAAACAGGTTTTCACATTTATAATTATTGTGAAATCGCCAACACTGATATCACACTGAAGCCAACTAGAATACTGCTAGTTTACAAATTATGTGAAAAGATTTTTTTTAGAACATCCCCAATAAGAAAATTCAACCAATCTCAGAATTTCTGATTTTCCAGGACTCTGATGAAAGAATTGGAAGCGACTGTTCATCTTTATCTAAATAAAAGAGGTCTGCAACGATTTTAATCTGTTTTTAAACAAATTAAAAAGTTGCTTATTGCAATTCTCCAAAAATCAAAATTCTTCTAACCCATGGCAAATTATTATAACTGTAGAATTGGCCTGCTCCTCTCAGGAACTCATACGAAGAATATGTGCAGTTACAAAAATTAAATTCAGAATAATTGTGAGAGCTTTATTAGAACAAGAAAACATATCATTTTCCCCGTAACCTTACACCATTCTACGATTGGGAGAATAAATCACGTAATTGTTACTTCAAATGTAACGCAAAAAATAAAGCAAAAATGTAAATTCCAATTAAAATACAAAAAAAAATCTTTTTTTATCTAAATGTTTTCATCTATGCTCATAACAATACAACAAATATTAGGTATACCCTTATAAAACTCTCACAATACCAATTTTATGCTTTGTGTGCAAAACTTATAAATCAACTTAATAATTTTCACATATTTTAGTGTATATTTCCGTTATTACATTTTCCTATTTCGTTTTAATTTTATTTAACTAAAAAAAATAATCGAAATGATAATAACTCGAGATTGTAATAATTTTATTTCCACAACTTTTTCGTTTTTCCTCTAAAAAAAAAAACAAAATGAAAATTGTTATCAAAAAAACAAACGAACAAAATTGATGTAATTTAATGTGATAACACTTCATTTGATAAGATACAAAAAAAAAATTAAAATGAAAGAAAATTATGTCGGATAATAACAATAGACGACATTTTTATAGAGGAAAATAAAAAAAATTTGGTTGTAAAGATACAGTCGTTGTTCACGCATTGTGGGTTGTGAATATCGTTTATGAAAATTTCACATTACGATTGAGACAAATTTATTAATATTGGGCGACTGTATCTCATATTTATGTTTTTTTAAACTATACGAATGAAGTACGAGTACAATACAAATATGTCTCCCTTTTCATTTTCCACATATACACAATAAAATATAATATTATGTATGTATGGAATAAAATGAAAAACGTTCAGCGTTGACAAAAATCAAATGGAAAAATAAAAAAAAAAACAAAAATAAGTTCTGAAATCGTTTTTTCCTCACATCATTGTGTTCAGAAGAGCGGAGCTTTTTGAAATTGATTTATTTTATCTTTCCTTTTTCGATATGTCATTGTGATTTTTTTTTGTTTTGTAATTGGATCGATCGGATCGCACCTACCATGATAGTATTGTATGGAAAATGACAATCAATTTGTTCAATTTTCTTTGCAGGGAAAATTACAAATATTTCTCAGTGCACAATGTTTGTTCTCATATTTGACTTTTATATCATACATACTATGGTCACCCATTACATAAGTAAAACGTCGAATTATGTATGTCTTGTAAAATTTATTTCAACTTATTTCGAATTTATGCTGTGTGTCTCAAGGCCTGTAAAATAATGTCAAAAAATACCCTAGTGAACCAAATAACTCGTGCTACAATATGTTACTATAATTGAAACTCATTTGTAATTGACGATCGAATTGGCATATTTGCGTGATTTTATTTCCGATAGTTGCACTTTCTATACATTTTGTACGGACAGCGTCATGATTTATCATGGTTCATTTTGTTTCCGATTGGTATCGCATTCTAACTTTTTCCATCGTCACTACGGGAATCGAAATAAAGAACTTCAAAGAACCCTAATTCGTTCCAAGGGGCGTGATTTTAAAGTAGGTATAGTACGAAAAGCAATGTATTCTGCCTTTTGCTTTGTTAACTTTACACCGAAATTTGATTCGGCTGGTGGTTTGATTGGTTGGTGCAAACCAGAGATTCGATCCTAAATCGCAAACGCGTGCTGTAGCCTTAATTAACTGAAGCAGTTTGGGCCAAGGCAAGGAAGACAACTGATCTGTTACAATAGACCTAGAGATAAATATTTGCAACTTATGTAAATAACTCCGTCGAAAACAGGACAACTACGACGTTCCTGCCGAGCGATAAAGCAAACCTAGTGACCCTCAAGTTAGGTCTACTAATGAAAAGATTCGCAATGCGGCAGCTTCGGACCGACAAATTTAAACCCAGTCCCAACTTTTGCTAGAGAATCAGCAATATGATTGCCCTCAATGCCACAATGGGCAGGAACCCACATGATGGTCACTCTATAACTTGAACACAGATGATGAATAAAATAATTACAGTCCTTAGCAAGTTTTGACACAGTCAAGGGATTATCCAACGTATTCAGCACAAACAAGCTGTCTGTACAGAAAATACAATTTTTATTACAAAAGGCTAAACTTAGAATAATAACTAAGAATTTTTCTATAACTGTGACCCACACGACTGATTCAATAATGTTACATCCACATCCCTATGCAAATTAGCCGAAACGTATAGAAGAACATGCTGTGCTAAGCATGAAAGAAAGCAATTGTGGAAAGAATAGAACTGATTACATGGTCCCCGTTGAGGTAGTAATGATCCTACAAGCAATAATTTGGAGACCATTGAGTTGTTGGCTTACACGAAAGTCCTTATGTGTGGAACAAACCGAACAACCGTAATCGAATTAAATAAAACAACCGAAACTTTTATTTTGCAAGGAACCGCAATCTTTAATTTTCACAGAATGAATGAATAAAGTAAAAGATTTCAAAAAACACAACCAACACATTAAAAGATGATAGGGTGTCACATAATAAAAAAATAGCAAAACAAAACGCCTACTTCACTTCAATTGATTATGAATTGTCAACAAATAATTTCAATTTCTATATAATTTATCTCAACACTATCCTCATTCCAATTATTTGTTTAACTCAATTTAATCCGCATCGCTCTCGTAGCATGATATGACGCTTTTCCGGCAATGGTTTTGTTAGAAAATCGGCCAACATACTGTCTACTGAACAGCAATATACGGATGATACGAATTTTCGTTGCACGTAATCTTTAACAAAATGATGTCGCGTATCCACATGTTTTGTTCGATTTGACTATTTTTCCTCTTCGATGAGCTTCAAACAGCTTTGGTTGTTTTCGTAGACTGTTGTTGCTGTTTGAACTGGCTGTTGCAAATCTTTCAGCAACCGCCGCAACCAAAATGCTTCTTGACACGCTTCGGACAATGCCATGAACTCTGCTTCTGTAGATGACAATGCGACGCAATTCTGCTTTCGACATGCCCAACTTACGATGCCACCATTAACAACAAAACATAACCAGTGTTTGATTTTCGGTCCTTTTACAGTGCCCTTTAGATATATCAACACTCATTTCAATTCATTCCAATCTTATTGACGTAGTTGTAGCACTCGTTGTGCTAATATTGAAACACCCGCCGAAATATCCGGTCATGTATTAACGGATATGTAAAGCAAACACCCGATGAGTTTCTGATAATCTGTGTTTGTCAGCAACATTTATCATCCGCATTGGAAACATCGGAACGTTTGAAACTTTCGCCTAACTGAGACCGAAATCCGCAGCAATTCTTTGAATGTGTTTTGATTGAGACAAATGATAAATGTTTTTCGCTTCCTTAATGATCCCTATTCCGAGTTAAAATTTAATTTCACCCAGATCTTGCACTTCAAATTTCGTTGCGATGACTTCCTTTATTTCGTTACCTGTTTTGATTGATTTCGCTGCCACAATCATATCATTAGCATAAATCAGAAGAAATGACCATTTGCCTTTTTCCTTCCGTGAGTACAAGCATTGATCTGCTTTGCTTTGGTGAAAACCCGCATCGATCAAAACTTAATGAATTCCATCGTAGTGATTTCGCCGCTTGTCTTAGACCGTACAGACTTTTTCCCAACAAACAAACCAGTTCACTATTATCCTCAAATCCCGGCGGCTGTTTCATGTAGATCGTTTCGTTCAATTTCCCAATTAAAAACGCCGTTTTGGCATCAATATGTCGCATAAAGAGTTTTCCTTTTGATGCAATCGATATAAGCGCTCTGAACGTCGTTTGTCGAGCAACAGGAGCAAACACTTTATCATAATCAGTTCCATATTTTTGATATGGAATATTTGATATCGATCAATTTTGTCTGTCGTTAGTAATTCGCACAATTTCCGTATAAGGTCAAGTGGAGCTGTAGATTTTGTCAATGATTGCTTTGGAAACGTGTTGTTTTCCCTTGAGACACACTTCACATTTAACCTTGATGCCGGAATCGACAATTTTCATGCCGGCAACTAATCTTTTCGAATACATTTGCTTGATTGTATCTGGACCGCGATGACCAAAAATTCGATGCCAATGATGAATACAATTTTCTTTGCGTTCGCCTATACCGCATACACTTTGTTCGGCTGACGTAATTTAAAAAAATTCGATTGCGTGTCTGCTACTGCCACTTATTTGTCTCCGAATTTAATTTCACACGTTTCAGAATTCGGAGTGAAATTTACTGCATAGCTCTTTTCCAGCAAATGTTTCACAGACAACAAATTTCCTTGTATATTCGGCACGTACAAAACATCTGTTACCGTTGCCACGGTAGATATACCATTTGCATTAACCATTTCGATGCGACATACGCCTTTTCCCTTGACATCTATGCTTTTACCGTTTGAGACGTTTAAACTCTTGCATTCCGTTTGATCTAGTGAAACGAAACGACCTTTGTTGCTCGAAATATGTTTCGTAGCACCCGAATCGAGAATCTATCCATCACAATAATTTTTCGATGAAACCATAAATAAAAAACTGTGATTTTCTTCGACTTTATTTATCTTGTCATTGGTCGATGCACTTTCCTTTATTGTGCGTTTTTCTTTCCACGATTTATATTTACCGCAATCACTCTTTACATGGCCAGTTCGTTTGCAAAAGAAACACTCAATTTTGTCTTTAAATTTCGCCGTAGTTTTTAATGCCGAATCTGTATTTTCGTTGCCATCTGCCTTTTTTCGACGTTGATACTCAGTAATTATATTCGATTGAACCAACGACAATGTGACATCTGCCTCTGGTCGTGCCTCGAGTGCAACAATTAAATTATCGTAACTGCGCGGTAAACTGCTTACGATAACACTAACATGCCATATATTTGACAATTGCTCTTCGCCCAAATCACTTAATTTCTGGACAAATTCGTGAGTTCATTAAAATGCTGTTAGACGTTTCCACCTTCACCCATTTTTAAACCACAAATACGGCGAATTATGCTCATTTATTTGTCATTGAGTCTTTCTCGTGAAATGTTTTTTATGCCATCCATACATCTTTCCATTACTCCGTGGTTTTATTTCGAATATAGCACAATTGGTTGTATTCGACCGACAAACCAATCCACGCTTCCGCATTGGCATTATCTTTCATTGGTTCTGGTTTGGTTTCATTTAAAACACTCCACAACGCTTAATGTCGCTTGTTTAAGTAACTGCGCCCTTAACTTGTTTGCTTACACGAAAGTCCTTCTGTGGGAACAAAGCGAACAACCGTAATCGAATTAAATAAAACAACCGAAACTTTTCCTTTGCAAGGAACCGAACTTTTATTTATCACAGAATGAATGAATAGAATAAAAGACTTCAAAAAACACAATCAACACATAAACAGATGATAGGGTGCCACATAATAAAAAAAATAACAAAACAAAACGCCTTCTTCACTTCAATTGATTATGAATTGTCAACAAGTAATTTCAATGTCTATATAATTTATCTCAACTGAGTTTAGTAATTGAAGCCTCTAATTTAACTACCGGCCACCATACCAAGGAAGCATAGGATAACATCAGTAAAATCAACGATTTATAGATACAAGACAGCATTTTGGCAGTTAAACCTTAAGTTTTCCGAACGGTCATCTACACTGCCAAAAGATGGCAGTGGATTTTTTATAGTTTATATTCCAGGTAAAATGACCAGGAGAGTTTGCTGTCCAAGAAGAAACCTAAATGCTTAATGTTGTCAAATCTGTTAATTGGCCTCCCGAAAGAAGAGAACAGTTAGGCCACCAATATCTCAATGCCTTAGTTAACATAACCAAATCAGTTTTAGAAGGGTTGACATGTAAATCCTTTCCAACACACCATGCCTCCACAATATGCAAAGCGTGCGCTTTCCAGCAACTGAAATAACAAGATCGACAGCGTAGATTCTAGCAACAAAGAATGTTGGCTTTAGTTTCAGAAGTATATCGTCAATCAATACCCTTAGAAGCTTTGGCCGAGATTGGAGCATTATCTAAATCAACATCAACAACCCACAATGGAGAGATCACTAATGAAAACGATAAATGATCAAAGGCTCCCGCAATGTCCAGGAAAGAATCTGCGTAAAGTTATTCGATATTCTTAGTGATTATTTAATTTTTAGGTTTATTGCAGGATTCTAAATGTATTCGAAAATTTTCGGGATTATTCAAAATATGTTGTGAATAAACGTGTTTTTCAATGCTATTTTAAATTTGTAAAACAGTTGAGATGTGTGATTACAACACAATTAGCGTATATTTATTTAGTGTATTGTGCATTTTGGATGATATACTCTGATTCTCTGATATGGTTTTGCTTAATTTAATTGGTAAGGCCATTTATAAATATTATTTCTGCCAATTTTGCAAAATGGACTAAATTTTATTTAAAACCATTTAGTTGACGCATTGTCAATTATAGTTGACGCGTCAACGCTCATCTCTGATATTTAAACAGCGAATAAAGGCAGTGAGACATGTACAATTTTTGCCTTTAAGGCATTACAATTCAGCATGCTAATTGGTTGAAATAGCTGTAATTTTTTTTAAGGTTATGTAATTGTGAAAGGGAAACAAATTTGCCATATACAAAATTGAACCATGTTCAATTTTCTATATTTGCCTTAAAGGCATTTAAAATGGCCTACTTGATGCGATAATTTTTATTGGCTTAAAGGCAAAAATTGTTCATCCCTGCCTTTAATCTTTTTGCATATGTGTGGTGAATAAAAATGTGTACGAGAATGTGAATTGTCTAAAAGTTGTTAATGATTTTTGTGAAAAAGATACAACAGTTTGATTGACGATTGGTTATTTTTTAAAGAGTTGATGAGGATATAAAGAAACATAATTTTGATTTGCGTGTTTTAATTTTTGTATTGAAAATTCGAATTTATTTACGGATGCATTCATAGAGCAGCCACCTCAGGTTATATTCCTTAAATGTTCCAATGATTTGGCGACTTTATAAAGAGAAAATTAAACCACCCCTCTAAAATAAATCCAAACGTTCATCGTTAGATTTGTGACTCCAAAATCCTGAAGTAAGCTATGAGCTCATTTTATCATGCCTGGTCCATTTTTGTTGGCGGTTTGCTGCGACTTTGCTCTTTCATTCTGGAGAATTTGTTTTCTGTCCAATTCAACAGGACACAATTAAAACACACAAAAGTCGCTAATAAACTGAACCGCTAGAAAAATTTATCTTCTCGCACAACTACCCACCCACCCGACTATAAATGGAACAATCGTAAGCAGGCACATACAAAAAAACATCAATTTTCAAGAAATTGTCTAGAATCGAAAAATGCCTTACAAATATAAACGATTTTTCCCCGTTACCCACTTGAGGGTAATATCTTTCATCATTGACAGATAATGTAAATTGTGGTAGTAACCAAAGTCAATGTAATGCACAACTATGATTACCAAATATTTACTTCATAGCAAAATCAAGCGTAAAAAACGAACATGTCTCTGGCAAAAACCACGGTCGCGCACTTTCACCGTCCTATTTCCACCGACGTGTTTAAAACCGCCGTATTTAACAAAATCGCACAAATAGTTCAAGAAATAGCCCAACATTTTTGGTAAAGAGCAAGTAAATAATGTTGGTTGGTTCTTTAATAAAAGTAGAAATGATAAATGAAACTGTCATCTACAAACATCAACGACATCAAAAATACTCAAAACAAAATCTAGACCTAGCGAAATAGGAGTTGTTTCTCTCAAAAGTCAAAATAAAGTTCAATGGAATGAAAAATGTCGTGCAGCCGGCAAGTCGCCAACAATAAATTGAGGTAAAAGGGTGGTGGACTATCTGGTTCATAAATCTACAATTTATTTTGTTCACCATATATCTCATATACTAGTACATACACTCTCTACGAAACGTGAAGGCTGAGAATATTATGATTGTGCCTCAATGGCCAACACCATCCTTCCACCTTGTTTTATTTTTATTGATCGCTTTACTTATTTCAGAATCTTATAAATTATTTGTTTGTGCAACTTCGCTTCCACAATATTAGGATGTGAAGTTGATTAATCTTCTAATGAGAAATTTAGAATTAGGAATCTGAAACTTCTGCTAGCCCAATTCCGATTCGCCTGCAGTATAACGGACAATATTACCGTGAATCCAGGTAATTAAAATTCTATTTTCAGTAAGGTGGAAAATCGGGAAAGAATAATTTATTGATTTAAAAAGAAGCAACAACGCAAATATATTTCTCATTTAATGGATAAAGCAAATATCGGAAAAATGTGAAATAAGTTCATATCTGGAGTTTCATTTAATTTTTCCAACTCTTTTAAATTTAATTAATTTGTTAATATAGATTATATTTATAGTCATTTTTCCGCCCGCTCCTTTCCAAATTCTTTAAACCAAATTATACATGCTAATACAAATGGTTAACCTTCATAAAAGTTTAATTAATTTTAATTACCTCCCACCTTTCGATCGAAATGTATTTTCGGTAAAAACAAACAGTACACACAAAAAAAAAAGCTTTAAATACGAATCTCAAATTCTTTCAAATGATTTTTCTAATTAAAAAAAATTAATTATTCATTTTCTAATCTGTATTACGGTATTACATAAAAGATACAATTCGTTTTAAAAAAATGTTTTCTCTTCGCTGTTTTTCTCCTCCGCACACTACATGTACATTGTATTCGCTCTACTATACCCAGTATTTCACCCACTCGCGCACATAACAAGCAACAAACCAAACTTTCGTCTTAATACAATACAACCATAAAATAAAAACGGAAAATAAACTTTTCAGTAATAAAAAAAAAAAATTTAACTTTGAATTTTCCTAAAATTAATATTGATGAATTCTACAAGCTACAACGGAAGCGAAAAACTTTTAATAAAGTTATATTTTCAAATATTTTCTTCTTGATTGTGCTTTTTCCGTGTTCTTTAGGCTACTTTTTATTATTATATACATAGACACATAATAACTTTAACTATTAATCATTGGCAATTATTTTCTAATGGCATTATAAAATGAAATTAAGTCAATCGGAAAAAATCAAATGGAAAATTAAGAAAAAAAATGAATTTTTTTTGTTTTGTTAAACAACGGTTTTTTTTGACAAACTTGGTTAACAAAAGAACATTTTTAGAATTGTTTGAGGTGCCCATTTATCACTGTTAAAAAACGAATAAAGAAATTTAATCCTTTTTTAAATGAGCTTTAATGATGGCAAAAAGCACATGATTCACAATAGAAAATAAAAAAATAAAAATTTACTGGAAATATATAATTAATAGTCGCCCACCCATTTATAAATGGAATTTTTAAATGTCAACCAACAAAAAAAATTATAATTACCCGGGTGTTCAGAAGGGTAAGCTTTTGATTTATTTTCCAATTGCGTTTTTTTTTGTTTTTTGGGTTCCGTTCCCTCTCAGCGGGTATTTCAATTGAAATAATAGCAAAGCATTAAAATGGTTACCAAACCGTTTTAGAAATATTTTTTTGTATGCCTATATAATTATGAAGAGTGGTTTTCGCAGGTATACCCACGCAGAAGTTGATTTGATAATTTATTATTAAATGATAATTTAATTAATGTTGCAGGTAATGAGTTTCTTGACACATTGTAATGTGTTTTCCGAAATAAAGCTCATGCAAATTACTTCCATCATAAAGTAAATCAACATTTAAAATTAAACGTACCATTAACAAAGAGAACTTATACTATTATTGAAAGCTCTTTTTTACTAAATTTTATCTATATTTTGGTTATTTTACATTAAATTTTTCAAGTAAACACAATGCAGGGTAAATAACACATATTTATAAGGTAAATCAAGTAAGCGGAGTTGTATAGCGTTTTTTTTCGTGGTGCATACGCTACTAACTACGTTTACCATAAAAAAAAAAAAATTTGCGAAACCCTCCAAAATCCATAAATATTTTGAAAAAAACCAAGAATAAAAAATATAACTCGCAAAATTTAGTAACTCGCAAAAAAACTCGCAAAATATTAGAAATAGTATATTGTGTAACGTGTAGGAAAAACGATATATTCCCGGACGAGTATGGAAGTTGCTGGGACGAGGCGTCAGCCGAGTTCCAGCAACCATAAGAGTCCGGGAATTATAGTTTTTCCACGAGTTGCACATACGATTTTTTCTCTAATCGGCAGTATATCAGATTATCCATTGTATTCATTATATTCTTTAAAATACGCAAAATTTTCCAATTTATATTTTCAATAGATTTCACTATCAAAGTTACCTTAGAATTAATTAGGGAAACGAGGCAGCTGATGTCCTCGCCCGCGAGGGATCTGCCTTTCCATTAATTGGACCAGAGCCCTTCTGCGGCGTCTCTAAGGGGCACCTTAGGGCAGCAGTTAAACGCTGGGAGGATGTGCAAAAGTCCTCTTACTGGCGCGGAATTCCAGGTTTGCGACAGGCGAAGGAATTTATTTCACCTTCGTCGGCCAGGGCCAAGGAATGTCTCGTACTTAGGAAACCTGAGTTGAGGCTGCTTACCGGCTTCCTCACAGGTCACATCCCCTTAAGGTATCACCTTAAGAAAATGGGCCTAAGTCCGACGGATAGATGTCGCTTCTGTGACATGGAAGCGGAATCAGCGGAACATGTTCTGTGCCATTGCCCAGCCATTTTCTGCAAAAGGTTACAACATCTAGGAGGGAGAGTAATGAGCCCGGATGGTATGCACCATATACCGGCCGGCAGTATTGTCAGGTTCATTAAGAGCCTGAATATTGACTGGACGGCTCATTAAGTAGGGTCCATGCACAAAAGATCTTTTAGGTCGCAGTGCGGGGTGGCTTGAACGCCCACATGGCCCTCAACTAATAATAATAATACCTTAGAATTATAACAATCGCGTGCGCTGTCAATTTATTTAAAGGTCTGTCAGAGCAAATGATACCCGTCGTTAATTTGTGGTTTAGTTTAAATATAATGGACAGCAATTTTGATAATTCAATCCCAGGTACTCCGCCTGGCATCTTGGAGACAGCAAGATTGACTACACTAAATTTGTTGCCGCAGAAGTCGAGGGAGAAGTACGAAAATGCATACAAGCGTTTTATGGATTATCGCATAAATAACAAGGCCAATTCATTCTCCGAAAACGTTTTAATTGCATATTTTTCGGATTTATGTCAAAAGATGAAACCGTCAACCTTATGGTCCAACTATTCCATGGTGAGGTCGACGCTTAGCATTAACAATAATGTTGATATATCCAAATATGGAAAACTACGCGCATTACTGAAACGTCAGTCAGATGGATATAAGCCTAAAAAATCCAAAATCTTAACGAAACAACAAATAGAAACATGTATGGAACTTGCTCCAGATGATACATATTTAATTGCAAAAGTATGTTAAGATGTACGCGCTCATAATTTATTTACAAAAAATTTGTTTTCTAGGTTGCCTTAATTTTTGGAATTTCTGGCGCATGTCGTCAAGATGAACTATGCCGAATAAATTTGAATGACATTCAAGATTTGGGAAATAGGATATTGATTACCATTCCTGTTAACAAGACGAACAAGCCAAGATCATTTATTGTAAATGAAGCGTATATCGAAATATATCGTAGATACATAGCATTACGTCCCACTGATTTCGATAACCCTCGATTCTTTTTCAAATTAACAAACGGTAGAGGTAACAGACAAGTAGTGGGCATACATCAGTTTGGCAAATTGCCTCAAACTGTAGCTACTTATTTGAAGTTGCCAAATGCGATAGAATATACAGGGCACTGTTTTCGCAGATCATCTGCTACAATATTGGTAGATACAGGTGCAGGTTTGACTTGCCTTAAGAGACATGGTGGTTGGAAATCGGCAACGGTTGCTGAAGGGTACATTGATGATTCTCTAAATAATAAAATTGAAGTTGCAAACAGAATTTTCAATACCACCGAACAAAATCCAGGTGTGGACCGTAACATGACCGAGATAAAAATTTTCAATACTACCGAACAAAATCCAGATGTGGACCCTAACATGACCGAAATAAACGATAATAGTGCATCAGTGGCTACAACTAACCTTAATTGTAATGCATCTGCGCCAATTTTCAACACCTGTACAAATTGTACAATTCATGTAAATATAACCAATAATAAATAGTTGTTAAATATGTAATTTTACAATTATAATAATAAAAACTAAATAAATTAAAATTATATCATGTATTTCTTAAAAACAGATGATAATCAGTACTAGAAAGTATTCTCTGCCTAGGCAAGGAATACTTTCCAGTACTGTTTTTAGTAAGTTGCCTAGCAACGATGTAGTGTCGGGGAATACTTCATTTTGCTGACAGATAACAAACCAGAAAACTGACGTATTTTATCCGATTTGAGAAAAACATATTTATCTTAAATTGTTCCATTGAAGTCACTGTAGTTTTCACTTTCCATATCCCATCAAACAATTTCAATTTTAAAACCAAAAAAAAACCGGGCTGTTACCGGGGACCGAGTCGGTTTCAAACCCGGTCGGTCACCTTAAAATTACCGAATTTTAGAACACCTTGGTTTGGAACAGTTACCGATTTGTTTCCATCGGTTAAATAGTGCTATTTATTACTCTATTGGATCAGATATTTTACATCAAACAATGTTCTGTAAAATCATGCCACTGTAACCTATATTAGTCCAAAAGTTTGTCAAATAATATTCTGTAACATAAAATACCTAACTTTCCGGTTACATTGCGGTATATGTTACCAAAATGTGCCCACTAATGGTTTCTAAAAAACATCAGGAATAAATCAGAATCATTAACGCTTAATACCCCGATGTATTATATACAGTACTATCAGTAACCCACCGGATCGGTTACCTAAAAATTACGAAGTTTCGGCACATCTTTGGTTAGAAATATTCCCGATTATAATTATAATTTATGTCATACCTTTAGCATTACCGGATTGATCAGTCCACGAATAGAGTTTAATTACGCTGTAATCTAATATGTGTTCTAAAATGTGTTTGACTGATTTGTTAATGTTTGGCGTACGGAATTTAAAAAGCCGAATGATCTATAACAAAAAGAAAAATAGCTAGAATTATTAAATTGCATTTTAACTACCATTAAATTAACTACCATGTCATCGATATAGTGAGTTTCATGTAGCTTTCCATTTACCAACTCCAGTTGTTCTATCGTCTTTATAGGGCCTGCCGGATATACAAAATCAGGACTTTTGAAAAAAAAAATTAACTGTTTGCGTTCCAATTATCGAAGATGTGATTAGTCCTTCTAAGGCTGCATTAGTTTTTGCCAACTCATCTTGAAATTTAAATTTTTCGAGTTTTGCTTATCAATGAGCACATTATGTGGTTTTTGACATTTTTTCATTTTTTTTTCATTTCATTCCAAATATTGTCTAATTTTTCCATTATTGCCTGCTGTTGTATTTCATCAGAAACCATAGGGTTTTGTGGCAGAGAATTGTTAAACGGAATTGCACTTCCTATATCCAAACAGTAAGAACTTAGAGGTGGCAATTTATGAAACACTGTTGGTACTAGTATCGAGTCTGATAAATTGCTTGCTCGAGGCAACAAATATGTATCGGTTGGAATTTTTTCTTGGATTTCTTCATTAAGGACAGGAAACACTGGGGCGAAAGATGAATTGGGAATTATTGGCGAAGCGATTACTTCTTCTTGAATATACAATTGGTCTCATTTGAACCATCATTTGAACTAACGTTCCGTGAACCGCTCCGTCGTCCGTTTCAGAACAGGAATGTTCTGCCAAAAATGTCTCTTTCTTTTTAGCTTCTGCATACGTTGCTGTAAATAAAAAAGATTATTATTATTTAGTTTATCAGCCGTCCTTTGGTCCCATTATCAATTCCAAAATTTTCAAAAATAATTTTATTGTATATCGTTTGTCCCTCAGAACTTATTTCTTTTTTATTTAATATTGGATATTTGCTACATTTTTCTTTGAAATTTCGATTCGTCATATTATTTATTTCAAATAATTCCATTACATAATTGTGCAATAGGTTGGTTTGGCTTCCGTAATATACATTTAATATTAAACATGAAACTCTCAATCGTCCAATTTTCCATGATTCCTGACATCTTCGAGTAAATATGTCACGACTCACGCAATTATAAGTTATATTTATTATGGTTTCCGTATAGTTCAAACACACCTGATACAAATTGTTTCAAAATTGATTCCGCAACATTGATTTTCGTTTTAGAGTATTTTGGATGACAAAGGATCAATACACATGTAACAATAAGAAATTATTATATTTTGGCAAAGAAAGTATATTTCTTAAAACAAATGGTCCAGAATAAAGCAGAAATACGCGAAATTCAGATCCTTTAAAGTAAGAGAGTTCCGATAATGGCCTAATCCGTCTTTGAAAATCTGTCGGCTGTGTTTGTGAGATTGATATTAACCTATTGGAAATCGCAGATTGATCACGATGAGGAATTAAAGCAGATGTTATTCCCGAAGTACACATCTAAAACTAAGAATTTTTTCATAATGTCCAGGCAAATCAAGTATAAATATTCTAAAGGAAAATATCGAATCATATATGCAGTGGCGTTCAATAAAATAGGACACTCTAAGATTTTTTTGCAAATTCTTCATTAACTAAAAAACTATTTATCAATTTTCAATATTTTTTTTTATATAAACTTACAATTAAATATAAAAATTCATATTTAATTAATAAAAGGACTATTAAAATAAAAAATTAAACATTTTATTTTATAAATAGGCTGTTCAATGAAATAGGACAGTTAATTTCAAAATTCATTTTAAGCCTTATTTGTGTATGTATGATTAAACCTAATATGCGTTTTTATTGAATAGTATTAGTCTTGTGATCTCCATTTGAACCATTTCCTGGTATCGGCCCGCCCATAGCGCCCACCAGCCCCTGGCATTTATGAACGGTAACTTATTTCAAATTCGACAAATCCGAATTCCAAAATTTCTGTTTATTTTTGTAGTTCTTATTATTAATAGCTACTTTTACTTGATTCCAACAATTTTCGATCAGATTCAGATCAGGTGACTGACTCGGCCGTTGTAATTTACTTAATTAATCTGGTCGTTTGCTCTCATTGAGGTATATTTGGCCGTATATTCACGTGCACTTCTTGTATTGAGGTTTCGGGTATATTCTGTGCAACTTGCAAAAGTTGTATTTGGAATTTTTGAGATATAGTCGTTTGAATATTTTAACACAAGCGATTCACGAGTACTTTTCGTGTAGATCCGGATACATTGAGGTTTCGGCTAAATTCTGTGCAACTAGCAAACAAATTGTATCTGCAATTTTTGAAAAGGATGAATGTACCATTTCTCTTTGCTTAAAATATATTTCTATTTCATTGTTCAACTGTGTGCTTTTTGCTCGTATGTGATTCACAAGCAATTCTCATATATGGCCAGATTCATACATTGGTTAACCAATCTCATATATATCATTGATATTTTTTAATGAATAAATTCAAAGAGATTTCGGATTATTGTTGACTGATGTTGTATCTTCTGTAGTTAGTTTTTTGTTTGCGTAACGATTGATTATTTTTTTTAATTTGTGTTTTTACTACATTAAATATTTATTAAATCAGACTTCAATTTATTTGGGCAGTATAAAACACTAAATGTGTTTGAACCTTCCTAGTATGGATGTTTCTAATTTTAATGGTTAAACCAGTCATGTCATCATACATTTCCCAGTTTTTACCTTTCTTGCATGCAACAAGCGGTATAGTGTTGGGAGCCTGAAACGTAGTTCACAAGCAAATTCAAATAGAATTGCCTTACCTTCTATGCTCAAACTCATTGGAATTTGGCAAATACGAACTGGCGCATGCCTCCCGAGATTAATTTGTTCGGTACTAATTGTAATTAAATTACTAATGGTACTCGACTTTCCTTGAATTGGTTGTTCACAGCAATATCTTGTAGGCAGTAAAGTTGAAAAGCTTTCGATTTCAGATATTCCCAACTTATCTTATTTAATTACGTCAACGGAAGGATAACGCCCCGGTGGCACAGTGGTTAGCATACTTGCTTTACGCTCCGGAGGTCCCGGGTTCGATTCCCGGCGGGTGATGAAAAAATCACGGCTGGTCAAGGGTAGGATCAATGAATTAATCACTCATTATCCATTAACAAAATGATTACGAAACTTCAAAATGAAGCGGCCAAATCCCTCTATGGGATGTAGCGCCAGCGAAAAAAAAAAAAACGGAAGGATAAGATCTTTTTCAGTTTTACTCGAATATTGATTACGATTGCTGTACAAAAAAATCTGGCACAATTGATATATTCGATACGCAGTCACTCGATAATCCATACATATCTAAACCAATTCAAAACGAATACTCTTTGCTGCATCTTCGTTTCTTTTGTGAATTTGATTTAAAATCTGGCACCATTTGCAAAAGGAGAAATTAAACAACTCAGGAATGGATCAAAATGCACAGGTACGATTATAAAATCAGTCTGAGCTAAGACTACCATTTTTAAGGCACAGAGGATTTATATTTACATATATTTCCAACATTCTCAAATAGCTCATTTGGCAGCTTTCGAGATGTGCTTATTACAGTTTTTTTCTGAATCACCAGCTTGGCAGATGTCTGGAACTTCATACTCGCACTAAGCTTTCCATGGTTTGTTACGTTTTTCAAATGAAAATAGTTGTGCTTTTGATTGGAAGGGATCCCGACTGCATTTTGGGTTAGTTTCTTAAGCATTATTTTTAGCCTAAATGTAGGCAGTAAAACTATATATAAAATATTATTAATTGGGTGCCTATCACTGAAAATGTAATAAAAAAAATTCTGTTGTTATAAATTTAACAAATTATTTTATGACCGTTGTTTGAATATACATTATACAGTTAACCTCCAATTTACAAAACAAATTGGTCAAAAGATGTCATCGTTTAGTGAAAATGTCTTAAGCTAAACCAACATTTCGTGACTATTGTATAATTCGTTCTAATTGTTCATAAATCAATATTGAAAATTTATCAATATTGTAAAATTTTGATTCATAACGTAAATTCCCTTAATCTTTAATAAGATTTAATTCCCCTAATAGCATTTTGATCATTTATTCGTTTTTGTGGGTGTTCTTCATATAAAAATTTTACTTACAATTTGTGAAATCATTCATAACGAAGTTATGGGATATGACCAATTAAGAAGAAACTTGGCCATTTGGCATGGTCAAGTAGGATGGAACTTGCCCATTTCTCAACCGATTTTGATGAAATTCAGCGTGTACGATGGAAATGCAATTCTTAAATGATTTTTGGATAAAGTTATGGAATATGGTCAAGTAGGATGGAATTGGCCCATTTCTCAACCGATTTTGATAAGATTCAGCATTTACTATGGAAATGGGACTCATTCCGTTCAAATGTTCATTTTTATTCTTGCTTCTTAGCAAAACTCGATTGCAAATATTTGCAAAGAGAAATTTTTTTTTTTAAAGGAAATTTTTCATTTACATCTTTTTACATTAGATGTATGTTTGACTACATTTGATTCTGACTGCTTGTAAATTTGTATATTGTGTATACCGATAAGTATTTTTTTTTTCGATGTGTGTAAATCAAATAGATTGCAAATATTTGCAATCTACTTTTGGTGAGAACCCATAGTTACACTTAGTATATACTAAAATTATTTGTAACTATGGAAATAATTATACCTTTATATTAATAATTATTACTATTTAAATTAAAAGTGAGCTTAGATAAGTTGGCTAGATAAATCCAAATTTTGAAGTTTAAGTTTAAATTTTGAAATGAGTGCCGTTAGCTGTATTGTGTCTTGTCGTCGAAGACGAAATAAATTGATTATTTTTCGTAAATATTTACGAGACACTATGGATCCATTTGATATTTCGGAAGCTAGGTAAAAATTAGAATAATAAATAATAATTACTATTACAAATAACACATGAACAAAATAATTTTACAACAGATTCATAGAAATGTATCGGTTACCTCCATCTATTTGCGTAAGTTTCATAGAAGAAACTAAAGCTTCAGGTTCCATTAATTGCTATGACAGATTATGATCACGAGAAGAAAATTCCTATTCATCTAGAGGTATTTATTTATTAGAATTTTGATTAATAATGTTCACATATCAATTATTTATAATTAATTTTAATTTGTAGATATTATCGGTACTAAATTTTTTAGGTAGTGGCAGTTATCAAAGAAGGGTTGGGTACAATTTATGTGACGTACAATTTATGTGACACTAAAATATGAATTTAGTTTTTATCGAGAATATAGTTTCCCAAATATAATTGGGCTTATTGATGGAACGCATATTGCAATTACTGGCTTAAAAAGACACATTGAAAAGGATTCCATTCTATTAACGTCCAGTTGGTACATAAATTAGATTTTTAGATATAAAAATTAAATTTATTTGAGATAATTTTTTATTTTAGATTTGTGACAATAATTTGTTAATTTTAAATTGCAATCCTCGGTACCCAGGGTAAGTAACGATTAATTAATTTTAATTTAATATCGTTAATTGGTATAATATCGTAGATCAACTAACGATAGCTTCATATGGAGCAACAGCAACATTTTTACTTTACTGGAAGCAGGTTTGGAGGAAGAAGGAACACTGCAGTGGCTTTTAGGTAAACCATAATTACAAATATCAATACACTGAAAAAAATTTTGCCTAAATTTGATGAAAATGTAGTTAATTTCAAGGATTTTATGACTTGGTTTCCACCTTTTGTTTTTTTAGCCTTAACGTTATGAGTAATTCAATAATTTAATGTTTAGAAATGAACATCAAATTTGATACTTATCCACATAAAATGCAAGTTTTTAATCATTAACTTAATGATAAAATATATTAGTCATTGTCGTACATGATACAAACTATGGAAAGCAATTCTTTAATCTGATTCATAAATCCTTCATTGTATGCCGAGCAATCCTCATTTTAATGATAATGTTCCTTAAAGTTAGTATCTTTAAACTTAAAATGTTTGCTTCAATAACATCAAGTTGATGTTTAATCACCTAAATCCAATGATATTACGTTACATTAAATTTCAGATTTTGATCATTAATTCAATGAACGTTTATCCTGGATACATGGAAATATTTGTCTTACCTTAAAGTTCCTTAGCATTAAAATTTTCCGCAGTTTACTTTTTGTCTTTTTTAATCCATACACAACAAAACAAAAATTTTATTTAATTCACTTCATTAATTTATTGATAATAATATTAAAACGTATACACAGTTAATTTTTTCATTTTAATTTAAACCTTAAAATTATAAAACTTAGGTATACCTAGATGTATATACATATGCACATTCATAAATATAATTTACAATATTGGTGGTTTAAAACAAATTTTGTTATTGGGTAGTTTGTATAACAAAAAAGGTTTTAAATAAGATTCACCTATTTTATAATATCATATTGTATTTGTAATTTTCCCACAATAAATGCCCTTAAATATTTGTCGTACAATTCAATATCGCGAAATTGTGTAATTAGAAACGTTTCATTATTTATAATACAAATAACAAATATTTTCATAAGTTTATTTCTTCTTTTGTCAAATATATAAAAATTAACTTTATAAACTGAGTTCCGAAACGTAATTGAGGAAGCCAACTGATACAACCTAGAGTTTAAACAAAGTTTTGTTTCAATATACTGGAAGCAAAGAGAATGTAATACCAAGAGCAACGAAACTGAAGGAAAATTTTCATACAAAAAATGGGTCATGCAATGGGTTATACAACCGTTTAACTCGAGTTATGTTTATCCAATTTTAGAAATAAAACAATAGACGAATAGGTCATTTAAGGCAGAAACGATTGATTAAAAACTTTTTTCGATGTAACTGCTAGGAAAATTAAGAAATGCGTATTTGTTGGAGCTAATGTGATTAAATTTTTTATTCGACTTCGGCACTCTTGGTATTCTATACTCTTTGCTGGAAGTATGGATTTTCAGTTATTTGTTGATTATTTGCTAATTGGTTTATCAGAAGTATTTCTTTAAATACTACATTTTCTAAAATTTTGTACGCAAATTTTAACAAACACTTTTTTCCTATGGAAACTGGAAGATTTTTCCTTGATGCTGTTGCATTAGTATAAAATTTAATTTCTCGATGTTTAGATTCAAAGCGCATGCACCAATAATGAATTGGTGGGCCAGAATTTTTAATTATCGAAGGATAATGAATAAGTAAATGATGCTTGGGATTAAGCCGATCGTTGAATAAACTAAGATATAACTCATTATGTAATGCTATTTTATTTTTTAAGACATCCAATAATTCTTCGTTAAAAGTATCATACAATAAAATATTTACAACCTTTTCAAGTAAACAAACATATTTATATACCCTGTCATGTCTTGCTACCCTATCTTCAATAAAAAGGGTAAAAAAGTGTAATAATTTGACTGATTCACGAGCCGACAGATGAAGTTTATGATTTTTTATATGATCTAGTTTCATCGAGGGAATCCGAGTATTATTTTCCAATTCACCGTAATCAAAGAATTGAATACGATTATTTATTTCTTCTAAGGTAAAAGATTTATTTTCAAAAATAAAATAATTTAATGAATTAGACAAACCATACTTAATTACACCTTCCAAACAATCATGCATCACGTCGACACAAAAATTTTGAGTTACATGGAACTGTTAAGTGTATTAAAATCAGAATCAAATTTAATACCTGATTGAGGATATTCAATAGAAGAACTAAATCCTAACATGGAATTCAAAGCTAGATTATCTCCAACAATATTCCCTAAAACAAAGAAAACTTTAAAATTAGAACCATTTATTGATATTCCATCATTTTCTAGAGTATTTAACACATCTATCAATGGCTTTATACATCTGTTGAAACCGTATGTTTAATGTAAAAATGGTCGACAAAGATGATAACTCCAAGGGAATAACTGGAAAATTAAAGTAAAACGCGGCGATAGATTGGCTTCCAGCGTGGCTACCAAGTCTCCCGTTTCAAAATCATCGTAGTATAAATTAATAGGTATTACATGTTTATCCTCAAATAATTTCATTTTTTCTCTCCAGTGATTCCCTTGCACTAAACTACATAAATTGGAAGATACATTTTCTTGGTGAATTTTAATATATTCTAAGGTTTGCTTTAACACACCGGGCATTTCAAAAAATTTTCTGATTTGAAATTCAATAGGCATTACAACTCCTTAAGAGATCTTTTTATTTAAATGAGCAGTACATTTTTTAACTACCTCTGCAATTTCTGTGTGAATTACAAAATAAGTTATCGGTTTATATAAATCTAAAGCGCTAGTTATATTAGACGAAAACGAAACGAAAACGAAATGGACCGAAACGAAAGAAGGAGGAGACATGGTTATATAGACGAATTGACGAATTCGTTTTTTGACGTTTGGAAATTTGGTTATACATATTTTATTTCAAGAATTTACTGTCGTGCAATTATAAAATTATTCAAATAAAATAAATTTTGAAAAAAATTGGACACCGACTTTTATTTATATTAGTATTATTACTAATTAAAAAGAAAAAACCAAATAACAAATTTTAAGGGTTAGTAAAAAAAAAACAGAACCGATAGTGAATTACCGGAAGAACGAAACAAAAGCAAATTGAATTGAATCAATTCCACCGGCCGTTTTCGTTTCGTTTCGTCTATATAATTGGTCTCATATGCTTTCATGCATTCAATTCATTCGTTCCGTTTCGTTTTTGTTTAGTTTTCGTCTATATAACCAGCGCTTAATTCTTTCAAAGTTTTGAGGAGTAGAAACTCGCTATGAATTGCTGCGAATGGTGTTTAACATATATCAAATAACAACTGACAATTAATTTTTTTCCCATCATCAGATATACATGGTAATACTTGTTGTTTAAGCTCGCTGATGATAGTTTTAGTAACTAAAATTGAAACATCTGATACAATACTGTTTAACAATGTGGTTGTCATATTATTAATGCTATTTAACTTACAGACAAATAAAAGCATTAAATTAAACATTTTGTTTCGGAAAACAGAAGGGTCTATCATTTTAAAATGATCGTTCGTTTGTTTTTCTTCGTTGCAAGAAATTTCGTTTTGTGGCGGCACATTGATATTTGGTAAAGTGATTGGGTTTAGTGAAAAACTGTTTTGGATTTTTAACTTTTTAACTGCAATTTGCTCTGTTGTTCTTGTTGTATCAGTAACATCTGTTTTATTATATTTTTTACAACTATTATAGTGTCGTTTTAGCCTATTTGAATTTGAAAAGGTCGAAATACATTTATTGTTAGGGTATTTGTAACTAGAATGATCAGGTTTAAATCCGTGAACTAATTTTAAATGTTTCATATACAAATCTATATTACAACAAAATTTACTACATTTTTCACAATTCATTTTTGTTTAAACTTCTAACTTAATATAGGTACATTCAAAATAACAAAAAAATTATAATTCAAATTTAAAAGCACAGAACTGTGGATATACATATATGAATATTGTCCTGATTTAAAATTAAAAAAATAGTTTTTCTATAGAATTGATAATAAAGCTTTTAAAAAATAAATAATTATTTTCTGATTTGGTTAATTCAGCAATTAATGTTGAAACGTCTACATCAGGTTTATCAGAAGTAGTATTAATGTTAAAAAATATTTTTGAATAAAGAACCAAACTTTGTATGATTCCAATGAATATTGTAAATTGAACGCAAAATGTACCTTAAACGTTGTCGTTAAACAATCTAATATGTTATGGAACTTATAAAAAATTTCATCATAACACGTTGAATACTCGTTGTTCTCCAATAAAATAATTAAAGGTTGAAGAGTCATTCCATAATTCGAATACGTTTCTTTTTTTTATCCAATAAGATACGTAAATTATTTAATAGACCCACTTCCATTATAAATGAATCCACGGAATTTTGAATCGATACTTTCCATATTTTCTTGTCGTTCTTTCTTACCATCCGAGCCGTTGGTTTTAAAATAAAGTGTAGAGCTTTTAATACAGCAATTTATTTTAGAATCTAAAAAAACGGAAAGAATTTTTTTCAGAACAAAAATAATAACCAGAATATTATTACATCAAAAGCTTGCATATATCCACATCTATCAAGAAATTCATTGTTTCTAAAGAAAATGTGTTCGTATTACATATTTTTGAATTTATAATTATTATAACTGTAGCGATTCACTCATTTAAATCGTTTCATGAAATTCGTTTATCACTACAAACATTCAAAATCATCTATTTCATTTCATGATAAATTTAAAGTTACTTTATTCTTTTCAATTCTATATACGTAAACTTTTACGCATGTCTCGTGTCTATAGTATTTAAATCCCAAAAATAGCAAACGTCCCATTTCGGTAGTACAGTCTACAAAAATATCAAACGTCACATTTCGGTAGTACAACCGAAAACGAGTTCACATTCCTACGTACCACAATTATCGGAATCAAATTCTTGAATAATACGTTTATCCTTTATTTTTCCTTTTAAAATTGGTATAATAGCATCTTGAAACTGAGGCCACTTTTGTTTTAGGCAATGTTGTTTCTCAGGATATAATAAATCAAAATCTATATCTACCTAAAATAAAGGGAATTAGAAATAATCTATGAGGAATCATTGCCTAATATCCAGTCTATGACCGTCTGGATGTAGATAAATTACCCATTCTTTATAGAACTGAACGTTGTTACATCTGCTCCTAGCAAGCTCTTGCTGGCGTCCTTTGAACGTTTCCTTAAATTTTATTTTGACTGTGCTCCATGGTGTATCCATACACTCGAGCCAATCTTTGTTGGTTTCATACGCTCCATCGTTTAAATTATTTTCTGATGACGATTCTTAATAAAAGATATTATTCAAATAGATATGTTATATGATTATAAATCAAAACTTTACCAAATATCTCATTTTCACTTAGTTTTCAGCTTTTTTGGGGTTCCATAATATCCAATTTTATTTAAGCGTGGGGCCTGGTTTCTATATTTATTGTATAATCGACCGGTTGGTCGACGTTTTTCTACTCGATTATAGTACCAATTCTAAAGTAAAAAACTTGTTTTGATTGATTTACTGAGGTTGTCACTGATGCTGTGGTCGCCGATAATAGGCCTACGTTGACTTTATAACCCTGACATAAAGTGTATGGAAGATAGAACTAAATTGTTTTGTGCCTTATTATAATATCTTACTTTGGTTTGTCGCCATTCGATTATTTTCGCTCGGAGTCTTGCTTTCTGACTTCCTTCCGTGACATTGGGAAACATGGCATCTAAATCAGGTTCGGTAATGATTTTGAGATCTTCAATTTTATCATATCCACCCGCTTCTCAATGGTAAACCATATAAAACAAAAAGTTCAAAATTAAATAAATGTTGGTGTTGTAAGAAGCCCTTTAGAAATTTGGTATATCACCTGAGAATTTTTCCTGCAAATGTATGAGTCCCCATTCGTCTAAAATTTACTCAAGTTCATTGTATCCGTGTTGTACTTCTTTACAATTTTGAAATGAAAAGTGTAAAATCTGACTGTGAGGTTCAAGAATTATATCTTCACCCTCAATTATGAAAGTTTCTATAAATAAAAGAAAATAGCTTTAAATCTGATGCAACAGTTCTATAACCAGCAATATGTAAAATCACTTCTAACTAGAAAATAATTAGTTTACCTTGGTGTTCACTCATTATAAATAATATTAGTATATAGTATGAATAGGCTTTTACAGCTACAGTCAGAAACATTCAGATGTATACGGCTCATATTTAGAGGGAAATTTAAAGATAAAGTTAAAAACCAAACAGAAGATATCATATTTAAAAAAAAAATTTTATCAATAATGTTATCACATACTTATACATATTTACTTCATATTTATGTATTTTTAAAATAAAAAAGTTAGAAAAAAAAAAAAGTTTTTCGTTGATTTTAATTTGCCGTATACATCTGAATGTTTCTGACTGTATGTATCGCTAACCACAATAAAATAACAAATTATAAAATGTTGAACGAAATAACGTATTGATAAAATAATATATGCAAGCGTTTAGAACAAGAAAAATAGTAACTTACAGCCAATTACTTATGAAACACGCAAACTACAATGCTTAGTTTTGCCTTTTAATACCTAAATACTACAGGTATATTTCACTTTTGTACAATAACTAAAACTCACTTAAAAGGCACAGAAATATTGCACAACTTTTGTTCAAATAACGATTAACCTATGTTTTCACTTGATCCAAATTTGATACTTTCTTTACTATAATTCACGAATTATTTAAGTTATTAGTGTATTCTCAGTTATTTATTTATTTGTATAATGCAATAAATATAATATTATAATCGTTTTTAATTATTTTGATGAGAAAATCAAATTTTGTCAAATAGAAGATGTTGCTGTGATAATGTTCGAAACAGGAATAACCAACATTTGTAAAAAAAACCATATGGTGTTCTAAAAGAAACCGTTATGAACAGAGAGTTTTTTATGTAAAATACATTAAATTTTGGGCAGTTTCGCATGTTTTATGAATTGATGCATTCGATTTAAGACTTATTCATAAAATTAAGGAATACATTCATTAAATTTAATGAATACAGGGATACATTTTGGGAATAAATACTATTTTGCACTTAATAATAAAATGACAAAATTCAATATTTGTATTTTTTCATAAAAAACTGACTGATGTATTCCTAAATGTTCCTTATGCTAATTAAAATATTATTTATATACATTTTGCAAATATGAGCAAATTAAATGTAATAAAAAGTATATATGTATCTAATAAATTAATCAGTTTACAATTTCGGCAAACATAATATGTATTAAGAAATATTTTCTGCCGGAAATGAAAGTTAATTTATTAAATTTTTGTTTTTCCCAAGATTGATGACTTTTTTATGAAACCATTCCCTACTTCGAGATAGATGCATTTGTTGCTTGACCGATTTTTCCACCTAATTTAAGGGTTATGAATTCATATTCTTATGGACAATTCGAAAAAATTAGGAAAATTCACAATTATTTGACTTATTTTAATGAAAAATAGATTTCTTAAAACTACGACGCAGAAACATAAAATTTAACTAGGACATTTTTTTCAGTGATGATATTTATGCAACAGAAACATGAATTTTAATCAATATTCAGACTTAATTTTAGGGGAAAAATCCTTATAATTATTAACTCTAGTGTTTGCCTTAATTTAAGGATTTCCTTAATTAATTTTATGTTTGTTTCCGAAAATGTAGATATAATTTTTTTTATAAAATCTTTCCTTATTCTAAAGAAACCAGCACACATTATTTAATGGAATTTTCAACTAAATTTAATGTTGACGTTATCAATAATTTTAACATTAAAACCAAGTTTTTTGCACAAAGATAATGAAAATTCATAATTTTTTGACTTGTTTTTAGGAATAGTTCATTTCTTTGAAACAAAAATGACGAATCATCAAATTTATGTTCCATAATTTTTTCAGTGTAACTAACAACAAATGAAGCACATTGAATTTTTTAGGTGACAGTAGTTATTCGCTACAGCCATTTTTATTAACTCCAATCCACAATCCAACAACAGCAGGGGAACAAAATTATAACTACGTGCACAGAAAAATAAGGAGTAAAATTGAAAGATGCATTGGTTTATTAAAAAAAAGTTTCCGGTCCTTTTTTTATAAAATTAGGAATACTACATTTTTACTTTTAAATATGATCCATAGGTGTATTTTGGGCGAACGGGTATTGCGTTATGCCCGGGCGGAGGGTGCAGCACACATCATCATATCCTGCGTCGTGTTGCACAATATTTTAGTGAAAAATAACGTTATTTTTATCGACGATCCAATTAGTGCATCAACTTCGGAAAGGGACCATAATCAAGGCATATTTATTGTAAATTCAAATTTGTTCAGATAACTTAGCCGTTTGATATGTTTCAGATACCAATAGTGGCAACAACAGTTATTTCGCTCAAGGCTCAAGAAATAGAAACTGGGTAATAGAAGGTCTTCAAAATTAAATTAAAATTATTTTATTTATAATTGTTATTTATTAACAACAATTTATTTTTTTTTATATTAAATTCAATTATTTTTATTTTTTCGAAATTTTCCAAATAATTTTTTTAACACGAAACACATTAATAAATATTTAAAAAGAGTTTTGTTTGAAAATTTACAGTTAATTACTGCTCCTCAATTATTCAATGATTGTTTTTTGGTTATCAGCAATATCTTTTTAAAGGTTTAACAAAGTAATTTGATTTCCGTTGTTAGCTTTTTGCAACCTAATGGATTCTGCTATTGCGGCACTATCGGTATATTACTATGATTAAATAGTTATTAGAAATATATTTTAGGTTAAAGAAAAAATATTTTTTTTACCCTAGTACGTCGTGTGTTTATTCTGGTGTGAGGAGCAGACACAGTCGAGACAGAGGTGGAGGAGGTAGACGTGGTAGTGTTGTGTGTGCTCAAGGTAAGCGAAGTATGATAAGAATCGTTAATGTTTGGTACATTTGGAGTTGTTTTTGGGCTCATTACTATAGTTGGATTAGATACAGACTAAAGTAAATAGACCTTTTTGTAATAAGCTTTTGTGTATTACAATTTTAGCTAACCGAAATATTTGCACCAACTTCGTTGACTTCTAGTCCATCCAAGGCATTTATACCACATAAATTAATAATTCTCCAGTCTTCTTCTGTTATGTGAGTGGCGTCGGCTTGGGTGCTGCTAGCCCCGATATCTTCTGGTTACAATTGGCCCAATCCTGTCTTATTTTTCTCTTGGCGAATCCTTTTCAGCTTTTCTTTAAGTTTTGCTTACAAGAAAAATATTTTAGCGACAAACATTAACATCAAAAATAATAAATTGGCATCATAAATAATATTTTGGAACAACATAATATAAGAATACAAACAAATATTTTTGAAGGACATAATTAAATACTGTGGCGACAAACATTGGCATCAAAATTAATAAATTGGCAATAAATCTAATATTTTGGAACAGAAAAAAATAATTTTACTTACAAAAAAAAAATCGAGACAAAAAATTAAATTTAGTCGATGCAAATTATTTAATATTTGATCTGTCTCTGCAAGATTGACGAAGCAATTTAAACATTAAATCTCCATATTCCAGAATATTTTAAAACTAATTTCAATTTTTTAATTTAATTATTTATCATTTGTTGCCAATTTATTATTTTTGTCGCTCAAAATGTTTATTTCGATGCCCAAAAAGCATTTTTGGTTTTCCCTTCCAATAGTGCCAACAAATTATAAATGTTGCCAAATTATTATATTTTGTTCCAAAAAATTAAGTTTATGATGCCAAGAAATTTTTGTTTGTTGCTCATTTATTTGTGCCGTTTTATTAATTTTTTGTATCTCAAATATTAATTTTTTGTCTGCCGGTTTATTGCCAGCCCTTAATAATAGTTATTGTCACTTACAGTTCGCCATTCTTCGACAGTTTTAGAAATAGGCCCCATTTCATTTACCGATTTCGCAATTTTTCGCCAACACTTTTTTTTATCGGCCTTACCCGTTGCAGAAGCATGTTTTCCTTGAAAATATAAAATTTTCATTATATACAATTAAACATGTTTAAAATTTAGTGCAGATTTTTGGGCCAAACCAATGCGTGCCGCCCCGATGGCACAGTTGTTACCATGCTTGCTTTAAGCCCCGGAGGTCCCGGGTTCGATTCCCGGCGGGTGATGAAAAAATCACGGCTGGTTAATGTAGGATCAATGAATTAATCACTCATTATCCGTTAAAAAATGATTACGAAACTTCAATATGAAGCGGCCAAATCCCTCTATGGGATGTAGCGCCAGCGAAAAAAAAAAAAAAAAAAATGCGTCTGCTCTTTTTGTTCCCTGTGCCTTCCCTTGGCTAAAAACATTTTAAGGATAATGCAATTCATGGTAGAAAATACAACGTTACAAACCACTTACCATTGTCTCACAATTTCAAATATTTATTTATTCGATACACAAATTAGCTAATTTAAATTAAAATGATTTAATTTCGTTTGCCATATACGTCAGTATAATTATACAAAATACAATAAAACAATTGATTAGCTGGGCTAGTTTGTAGGCTATAGGCAAAGCAACCTTGATTATATAAAGCCATGGTTTAAATAGTAAAATTTATTAATATACAAGTATATTTATTTAAATAGTTACAAATAATTTTAGTATATACTAAGTGTAATTATGAGTTCTCACCAAAAGTAGATTACAAATATTTGCAATCTATTTGATTTTCTTTCACATGGATAGTACACATTGAAAAAAAATATTTATCAATATAATTAAAATTATTTATTGGTTTAGGGCTCTCTATATTGTTTTTATTTTTTAAAAAATTAACTTGAGCTTTCGGACTCACTTCGAGTCCATTTTCAAAAGCGTTTATAAAAATATTTTCAATACAATTTTCCTTTTATAAATAAATCAAAAACAAAACTAAAAAATTGAAGGTTTTTTCGTAGAAACCAAAATTCGTGTGTCTAGACTAGAAAAATATTTTCCAACCGTGACAAAAAACTTGTGGTAAATTTTACGAAAAAAACTTTTACAAATTATGAATAAAATTTGAAACATTTTACAAAAATATAATGAATCAATTATAAGTATAAGACAAACAACCAAATTTAGATAAATAAATCATAAGAATTACCAATATAAGCATAATCTCCAAAAATGTTTATTGAGTTATCACTGGATTTTATGTGTAACATTTCCAAAAACGATCTTTTCCTAAAATTTTTTTGCTGTTCCAAAATTTTAACGTTATCTAAAGTTATTTGATGATTTGTGTTTTTTAAATGTTGAGTGAGAGCACTATTTTGGTTTAAATCTCGATAAACTGCACTTTTATGTTGATACAACCGTTTTTCGATAAATTGTTTCGTTTGTCCAGTATATGTTACGTTACATTCACATTGGATCTGATAGACAACATTGGACTTTTTCTTTAGAGGAACTGAATCTTTAAGTTTAGAAAACAAAGATGTATTCAAATTCGATGCCGGTCTTCCCACAATCTTAAAATTATAATTTTTAAACAGGTGTTTAGTTTTTTCAAAAAGATTTTTTATGTATGGGATAGATAAATAATTTTGGTTTCTATTATCGGCCAAACCTATAGAATTTCTATAAACATTTTTTTGTTTCCAAATAGTAACATCTACTAATTTATCAGGGTAATGATTTTGAGCTAAAATGTTTTTTAATAAAATAAAATTTTTATAATGAAATTTTGTATCTGAAAGTTTTATAATTTTTTGAGTAAGAATTTTGATTGTGTTAATTTTGTAAGAAAACGGAAACCAAAATTATTTATCTATCCCATACATAAAAAATCTTTTTGAAAAAACTAAACACCTGTTTAAAAATTATAATTTTAAGATTGTGGGAAGACCGGCATCGAATTTGAATACATCTTTGTTTTCTAAACTTAAAGATTCAGTTCCTCTAAAGAAAAAGTCCAATGTTGTCTATCAGATCCAATGTGAATGTAACGTAACATATACTGGACAAACGAAACAATTTATCGAAAAACGGTTGTATCAACATAAAAGTGCAGTTTATCGAGATTTAAACCAAAATAGTGCTCTCACTCAACATTTAAAAAACACAAATCATCAAATAACTTTAGATAACGTTAAAATTTTGGAACAGCAAAAAAATTTTAGGAAAAGATCGTTTTTGGAAATGTTACACATAAAATCCAGTGATAACTCAATAAACATTTTTGGAGATTATGCTTATATTGGTAATTCTTATGATTTATTTATCTAAATTTGGTTGTTTGTCTTATACTTATAATTGATTCATTATATTTTTGTAAAATGTTTCAAATTTTATTCATAATTTGTAAAAGTTTTTTTCGTAAAATTTACCACAAGTTTTTTGTCACGGTTGGAAAATATTTTTCTAGTCTAGACACACGAATTTTGGTTTCTACGAAAAAACCTTCAATTTTTTAGTTTTGTTTTTGATTTATTTATAAAAGGAAAATTGTATTGAAAATATTTTTATAAACGCTTTTGAAAATGGACTCGAAGTGAGTCCGAAAGCTCAAGTTAATTTTTTAAAAAATAAAAACAATATAGAGAGCCCTAAACCAATAAATAATTTTAATTATATAAAATTGTGCTCAATAATATTTAAATATTTATCAATATACACAATATACAAATTTACATGTAGTCAGAATCAAATGTAATCAAACATACATCTAATGTAAAAAGATGTAAGAGAAAAATTTCCTGTAAAAGAAACATTCCATTTGCAAATATTTCCATTTGCAAAAAATAATTTGAGAATCCGATTTCGTACACGCTGAATTTCATCAAAATCGGTTGAGAAATGGGCAAGTTACATCCTACTTGACCATGCCAAATGGCCAAGTTTCTTCTTAATTGGTCATATCCCATAACTTCGTTATGAATGATTTCACAAATTGTAAGTAAAATTTTTATATGAAGAACACCCACAAAAACGAATAAATGATCAAAATGCTATTAGGGGAATTAAATCTTATTAAAGATTAAGGGAATTTACGTTATAAATCAAAATTTTACAATATTGATAAATTTTCAATATTGATTTATGAACAATTAGAACGAATTATACAATAGTCACGAAATGTTGGTTTCAGCTTAAGACATTTTCACTAAACGATGACATCTTTTGACCAATTTGTTTTGTAAATTGGAGGTTAACTGTATAATGTATATTCAAACAACGGTCATAAAATAATTTGTTAAAATTATAACAAGAGAAATTTTTTTTATTACATTTTCAGTGATAGGCACCCAATTATTAATATTTTATATATAGTTTTACTGCCTATATTTAGGCTAAAAATAATGCTTAAGAAACTAACCCAAAATGCAGTCGGAATCCCTATCCTGAACTTCCTAATTTCTTAAATCTTTTTAAGCGATCTAATACATTTTTAAATATCCAGAATGGGCGACGAGACCAAAGGTGGGTGGGACCAATCTTTTCTCGACGGAAAAAATTATTACCCCGAATCGTTCACATCTATTGTCGCGAAAGAAATGCGATAATTAATCCAAATTTTTATATATTTAATCGACATCAAACAATTAATCAAAATTCAATTAATGAAGCAACAAAAACCAAAATTCTTTTCAAAGTAGAGTTTCTACGGAAATTAAACATAAATATGTATAGTATGGCCGTGATGTCAGTGTAAATATTAATCCGAATGATTAATTACCGCATCTGTCGATATAAAGATTTGTATATTGCTTTGTTTGAATTGGGTATATTGATAGAGATTCTGAGAAATTCATGTGCTGAATTTGTTTAAATATGCCGAAAAGAGTAGATCCTCTCTACTTTAGCCCTTTAAGATAATAAAAACAACATTTAATGTATAATTAAAATTCGTTTCTATGGTTTCATTATTTTATGTAAATTAATACATAACAAGTTTAATAAATTTTATTTAGATAATTAATTTTTGCGATACCATATTATTATATGTTGCTATTAAAAAAACAAATTTATGTTATTTTGACGATCAATAAAATGGATATCCCATTTACATAAATTGATTTATCCCGCCTAGACAAGGCGGCGTATGGTAATAAATTGTTGAGCTCTCATCAAATTCAATTTATACGTTATTGGTTCTGTTGCACCAATTTGATGATTCATAAAATTCGTACATAAATTGCATTAAATTTTAAAGGGTGACTATGGAACTATATTTTGACTATATTTTGAAATGCCACTTCAATTTAACTTTTAATCTAATCAATCTATATATACCTATATAATCAACACCCGTTGTAATTGTGCTAATTATTAGCAAAAATAATATTTCATTTTTATATCCATAGCTAGTAGTGTGCATATATAGTATAGATATGTTTAACAATTCAATTTATTTTACAAAGTAATTTCCATTTTACAAATGAATAATTTTCATATTTTCTCTATGGGTGTGTCTGTACTACTGTACTACGTCTGCAATATATGTACATATTTATAGAATGTTTAATGTTTTTAATGTTCATCGTATAAATATCTAAATATGTTTGGTACAGTATGTGATGATGTGCCATCCAAATAAATTTCCATTTGATTAATCAACATTTATTTTTGTTACATTTTGTAGATTTTATTTGGGTACGATACGATCAATCAAAATGAAAATCACTTAAAACTTTTCCATTTCGGTTTGTTATTGTATAAAATGAAATATAAGTATTTACTTAAGGTATATTTTAAGCTACATGTTACCTTTTATTAGATAAAATTTATTTTGTGATTGGCTTTCATGCATGTGTGTAAACTCGTAACGCTTAGAATGATGCTCTTCGCCATCAAAAAGTTATTATTTGAAAGTTATCGACATGCTCGATTAAATCGACAAATCTGCTTAGAGGCTAATGTGTGAGTTTATAGTGGTACGGGTTTATGTTGTTAAATACACACTATTATTTTTGTATTTTCTATTAGTATTTTTGTCTTATCGAGCTTATCAGCTGGCAACCGGAATGACTCTGATCTTTTTATAATTTATTTTTGATCAATAGGTAACATTTGTGTTTATAAATAAATAATTGTGGTAACTTAATTGAGCTTTACTGTGTGGATATAAAGTGTTCGGACACTTTGGTCACCACATAACCTCCCTTCCAGTGAGATTCTATTGTAAATTTTTTTTTTTTCTGGAAGAAGGGATCCGAAAATTTTATCATTAATCTCAAGTAACGACCATGATGATAATTAAAATTGAATGTCGTAGTTTAAACGTCAAAAAAAAAAAATAATAATAATACATGTAAATTATTTTTCGAATGTTACCCGACGAATTGGTTTCCCTTCCTGATTTTTGCTTTGTTTATCTTCAATTCATTTTGCTATGTGTGCCGGCTTTAGACGGTCGACTGAAATTGCCTGATTTTTTCCATTTACATTTATTACAAAATGTTTTCGAAAACGCCGAACAACTTGAAACGGTCCTTCATACGGATTCTCTAATCCGACCCTTACTATGTCTGTTCGAATGAACAAATAAGCACAATTACTGAGGTCTTTTGGCATGTGTGACATTGTTTTTGTTTCACGTGGCAACTGCGATTTAAGATTTCTCATATTCTGTCTCAGCCTATCTACAAAATTGATTGGATCTAATATGTTATCATTTGAATGTTTCACAAAAATTTCGCCGGGAACTTTAAGGCCTTGACCATACACCATGTCTGCTGGAGAGCACTTCAAGTCTTCTATAATTGCGGTCCGTATTCCTAAAAGTACAAATGGAATTTCGTCACTCCAATTGGTAGTGTTACCTCGCGCTTTTAGTGATTCTTTTAAATTTCGGTGCATTCTCTCAATCATGCCATTACTTTGAGGGTGATAGCTCGTAGTTCGAATACGATGTGACCCTATTAACTTGCAAAGCTCATAGAAAATCGCCGCTTCAAATTGTGTCCCTCGATCAGTGGTTATCGTAATAGGGCATCCGAAACGTGCGACATATTGAGATACGAAAGTTTTTGCTACTGTAACCGCCAAACTGTTGGTCATAGGATAGGCTTCCGGCCAACGCGTGAACCTGTCAATGACTGTTAATAGTTAAACGTTACCATGCGAAGGTGGTAACGGACCTACTAAATTCATGTGGACATGCTCGAATCTTGCCAATGGCATTTCAATTTTCTCTAAAGGCGACTTTGTATGGCGGATCACTTTCGATCTTTGACAATGAAGGCATGTCTTTGCCCAAGTTGCTGAGTCGGTATTCATTTTCGGCCAAAAGAATTTTGACGCAATTAACTTGCGTGTGGCACGAACACCACTGTGAGACAAATTGTGTAAATTGTCAAAAACTTCTCGCCTCATTTTTAATGGAATGTAAGGGCGCTTCACGTTGTAGAAATTTCGCACCACACTTTTAACCCGGCTTCACTTTCGCACTGTCGTAATTGAAAGTTTGTGTTAGTTTGATGGTCAATTAAGATACGGAGTTCTTTGTCTTCTTCTTGTAGCTGTATAAGACGTTCAACGTCCAAACCAGTAATCAATATTTCGAAACAATCAGTTACTGTAGGTCTGGAGAGATAGTCGGCAACCAGATTGTCGCGCCCTGATATGTGGCGAATGTCCGTAGTAAATTGTGCTATGAATTCCAAATGACGGATTTGTCGTGGACTGCGCTCCGTTTTTGAAGCAATCGCAAATATAAGCGGTTTATGGTCTGTAAAGATAAAGAATTCTCTTCCTTCTACCATAGCCCTAAATCGTTTTATCGATAGATATATTGCTAATAACTCGCGATCGAAAGCAGAATATCGCGTTTCAGCCGGCTGCAATTTCTTAGAAAAGAAACTTAAAGGTTCCCATATTTTTTTGGTTCCATTGTATTGATGCAAACTGCACCAACAGCTATTTCTGAACTGTCTGTCGTAATGTTTAAGAACGCGTTGTCTATCGGATGTGCTAGGAGTGTAGCTGACGCCAATGCATTCTTAGCTTCAATGAAAGATTTGTTGCATTTTTCTGTCCATATAAAATCTCTTGATGTGTTTCTCAATTTGTTACTGTTTTTTATATGGTCATAAATTGGTATTAGAATCTCAGCAATATGAGGTATAAAGCGATGATAGAAGTTAATCATTCCTAAAAACTTTTGCGCTTGTTTAATAGTCCCTGGAGTCTTCAATGCTAAAATTGCTTTTACGCGATCTACTGACGGACTAATACCATCTGAATTCACCGTATGAGCTAGAAAATTCAAAGACTTCACACCAAATTCACATTTTGATGCTTTAATTTTCAAATCAAATTCGGTAAAACGATGAAACAATGCGCGTAAGTGTTCCTTATGTTCTTCAACACTTCGACTTGCGATTAAAATATCATCTATATATGCATAAGCAAATTCGAAACCTTTAATAACCTCGTTAATAAACCTTTGAAAGGTCTGGGCTGCGTTTCTTAGCCCGAAAGGCATACGTACTGATTCATAAAGACCAAAAGGTGTGATAAACGCGGTCTTGTAAATATCTTCAACAGCCACTGGAATGTGATGGTAGGCCCGAACAATGTCAATTTTAGAAAATATCGTACATCCGTGAAGATGTCCACTAAAATCGTGAATGTGTGGGACTGGGTATCGATCTGGAATCGTACAGGCATTTAAATGCCTGTAATCCCCACAAGGCCTCCAATCATTACTTTCCTTTTTCTTTACAAGATGCAACGGCGATGAAACACTCGAGGAAGATGACCGAATTATACCAATTTTCAGCATATAGTCAAATTCTCCTTTTGCAATTTTAAGCTTTTCGTTATTCAAAAGACGTGGTCGCACCAATGGTGCGAATTACATGAACAATATTATGTTTGGCTTCTTTTAAAAAATCAGGCTGGCTTGTAAGTGCGGGAAATTCAGCTAGCAAATGAAAAAAATCGTTGTCAACACTGTAATGCTTCGGCGTTGGAGTGTCCACAATAGCTTCTATCCCATACATTTGATAACCACTTTTACCATCAATCAAAACTTTATTCTTTAAGTCGACAATCAAATTAAACTTTACTAAAAAATCTGCTCCAATTATAGGACGATTAATTGATGCAACTACAAAAGGATGAGTGAAAATACGCTTAAGACCCACATCAACCTGTAAAATTTGTGTGCCATAGGTATTTAGATTGGTTCCGTTAGCTGCTGAAAGACAATAATCTGAAGATACTTGACGTTTCTGGGATTTATTTATAGGAACAACTGAAACGTCAGCTCCGGTATCCACAAGAAACACAAGTTTTGTACATTTACATTTAACAAATAAACGACGACTAGACACTAAACCATTGTTTGTCGTCATAACAGATGGCATGATTAGTTTTTTATATGCTCTGTAGGCTGTTCGAAACTACAAGGTTTTAAACAGTTTCGAGCTTTAGTGCCATATTTATGATGATAATATAGCACATAGGATATCTTGCTACCTGACTTTTACTGCGAGTGAGTCTACGCCGTTGATCACGAGATCTCGATCGATTTTGATGAAAATTATTTGGAAATCTGTTATGATCGTTTGCATTAAATCTTGAAGATCTGTTAACAATACTGGACAGTTGATTTAATTGTTCACTCATTTGATTAATTTTAGCTTCAAGTGATGTGTCCGTCTTTACTTTAATTGCCGAGACTGTAGATGGTAAACAAACTTCATGTATTTTGTCTGCTATAACTAACATTTGATTAATGTCCGTATCATCTGGTGCTGAACCTATGACAATTGACTTTGTAGTTGTTGGTAAACCGTTAAGCCAAATTTGTTTAATAAACGGTCTTGTAATCGCTTGTGTTGTACCTGCGATTGTTTCAAGTTTTCTGAAATATTGCGACGGGCTGTCGTTGCCTATGGCTACTCTGCCTAACAATGTCGATATTCGTTTGTGTTCGCTTTCGGTGTGTCGAGATAAAATGATTTCTTTAATTTTGTTATATTTCTCATCCTGTGGTGGACGATTAATCAAGTCTGTAATTGTCATTAAAATGTCTTCCGGTAATGAAGTTAACACATGGTGATATTTTAGCTCATCAGACTTTATATTGTTGATAACAAAAGTGGATTCAACCAAAGAAAACCAAGTCGTCGGACTTGAGTGGCAAAACGATGGCATTTTAATGCGCGAAATTGCATTTGCATTATTATCTTCAACCTTAATTGCATCATCTCCGTTAACCATTTTACTTTACTTAGCGAAATAAATGATAACGATATGTATTGAAAGTTAACTCAAAATTAACGGAATATTTCAACAATGAATGAACTTAAATTAAGAGAATACACGTAACGATCTAATTATTGGGGTTGCGCAGAATGATAAGCTTCGATTTACATTCGTAGGCAAAAATCAGAATTTGAATTTAACAAAACATAATAAATAATAATAAATAGACAAAATAATTTTAAATAATATAAAAATAAAATCGTACCAATAAATCCTTTAATGCGTTTATAACTGATGTCACCGCTGTTGCTAAACTTGCTAGCATGGAGTAAAAACTATAAAGAAAATGGCGATAGGACCCTTTTATAGTAGATACCGGTGCCGATATTTCCATTTTCCCCGTAAAATGAATCCGCGGAAACGCATCGATGAAAAATCCTAGCTTGGAACTTGCTGCCGCCAACCGTTCACTAATTAGTATATATGGGACCAAATTACTAAATGTGGACGTTGGTCTAAGGCGACAGATTGATCATGTCTTTACAATCGCATCGGTAGACAAACCAATCATTGGTGCTGATTTTCTGGCCGAAATATGGCCTTCTGGTCGACCTCCGTGGAAGATGACTTCTTGATCCTATGACAAATTCACCTGCAGATGCAATGGCGGCTAAGGTCAAAACACATACGCCTACCCTCCGATCGCTAAAAATGGACATGGTGCAAGTTTGAAGTTTGAAGACACAGTGTGGTTAATCATATCTACACTAAAGATTGCCTTTTTCGAGACCATGCCATCGGGCCCTGTCAGACACAAGACAGCGCTTGCCGAGTTCGAGCATATGGTTTAATTGGGCATGTTCCGACCGTCATCTTTTGGGGTGTCATCACCTCTTCACATTGTTCAGAAGAAAAATGGGACAGATTGGAGGCCATGTGGAGGGCCATCTGGAAGGATGCACAGTCTTCGCAACAATTGACTTCGCAAACATCCAAGTTTTAAAGTGTGAATTCGGTGTATTTGCTCTAGAGTTCCTCAGCCACCAAATTTCTGCAGATGGCATATTACCTGCGCCAAGGCGAGTCGAAGCCATACAAAAGTTTTCTGCTCCAACAATCATCAGACAAATTTAGCGATTCGTGAGAATGATCAACTATTATCACAGATTCATTCCCAAGCTAGCCGGATTGCTCTCTTGTATTCAGGCGCACCTGGCTAAATTGAACAAAATGCCAAAGAACGCCAACAACTTCTCTTGGCCTGACGACTGGAATGATTTGTTTGTCCAAATTAAAAGTGCACTTGTTAATGTAATTATGCTAGTCAATCCCCAGATTTAGTATTGCCACGGACGCTTCTAACATTACCGTAGGAGTAGTTTTGCAACAAATGAACGAAGGATGTTGGCAACCATTAGGGTTCTTTTACCGCAAATTATCCACAACAGAATGTAAATATTCAGCCTTTGACAGAAAACTGCTCGCTATGTATTTAGCAATCAATTCAGGTATTTTGTAGAACGTAGATAATTCACACGGATCAAAAACCTCTTACCACGACAATCACCTCAGAGTCGACAATTAAACTTTATCGCTCAGTTTACGACGGATGGACGAAATTTCGAAGCTATCGTTTAACGTTTTAGCTAAGGCTCAAGAGTCTGATGATGAATTGAAAGAACTTCTTGATAATTAATTTTCGGTGTCACAAAGACAAGTAGTTTTCAGCGCACTACATGGTCTTTCCCATCCAAGTATGCGAGCTACACGAAAATTAATTTCCAGTAGGTACTTTTGGCCAAACATGAACAGTTGTTACGCCGCAAATTTGGGCCTAGTTATCCGGTAGCTCGTGTCGAAGGGTGTTGTCCTGTGTATTCAATTAATAAGCAGGGAAAATAACCCAAATGAATTTTAGGGGCTCGTAAATTTTTTGCTCCATTAGTGGGGTAGCTTTTGTTCTTTCTGAACCTCCGCATTACCTTCGGAAGTGAGGCTACTTATGACAATGTTACACTGAAACATTTTTTCAGATTACCTCAATATTTTGGAAAAGCTCGACTGAATTCTTGAAATTTTCGTGTTTCAATTATTGATCTCCCGATTGGATATAGGCTAGGGTTTTAGATGGCTTGTACAATCATCTAATTTTTGATCCGCAAACTAAAACTTCTCTAATCTTACAGTGTGTTTAGGATCGTTATTCTATTGAAAGATAAATGATACCGGCATATTTGTAGAATATCTTACTAATTATAAAGACTGGTATAAAGCAGCGCGAGCCAAATGCTAAGGAAATCTTAACGTTCCCACCTCCGTAAATCTTATCGTCCATCCAATCCAAGTAACCCAAGTAAATTTTACTTCGATTTGTCGTTCTAGGGGAATTTTTCCAAAACGCCAATGATTTGGGTAACAGTTGTTTCCCAAAATGTATCTTTCGTTTTAAGTTTCGCTTTTGAACATGCTGGGTGTGCAGATTTAAACACCCGACGTCTAACAATCTGGGCTGAATAACTCTGCGTAATTTGACGTGATTCAGCTTCATTTAATTACCTGGTTTCATCTTCCCTTTCCAATGGTTTTCAAACTCGTTCTTTTCTGGATCTGTTTTTGAAATCCCCTGTATTATTAGAGGCAGTATTCGCTGCAGCATTTTTATAGCAATTTTAAATTATGTATACGATAAACATTCTTCTGTTTTGGTTTTAAATCCTAATTTTCTATAGGGAATTGCGTCATGTGGAAAATTCAACTACCCAGAAATTCTCATAAGAACGAAACAGAATATTTGCGAACCAATTTTTTACTCATTTTATTTAGCCTGTTGACACCATATATACAGCGCAACGCAACACTTCTTCGTTTCATACCTCCTTGCCTACAAACTTTTTTTTTTTCGTTTTTATTCTATGCAATCTTTTCTGGGGCTCAAGCCACTCCCAACACTTTCGCAGTTAACTTTTACCGTCATACTTTTACGCAGTATTTGCCAAATCGAGGGCGTACGGCTATAGACCCGTTTTGCATAAACCACCTGCACATTGCATTGCTTCATGCCAGCCTATAGTGCCGACATGGAAGGTGGGTCGGCCCATGGATTCCGCACTCTCAACAGGGGGTTATAGATGTGTTCATCATAGATGGTGAAAAATTCCCTTTTGAATCCTGCCCATTTAGGGTTCGAACCCGATACCTCCCGATCCAACCGCCGTAGCTTTAACCACTGCGCCGTTTGGTCGGTACTACAAACATTGACAAATAAATCATGAATACGATAATGAAACGAGGGAGTGTTGCGATGCGCTGTATACATTGTGTGAACAGGCTAATTCGAGGACCCAAGCCCGAAAAACTGGTGGCATTGTGTTTTTTTTGGAAAACAAATAAAATCTGGGGGGAAAAAAATGAAATTACATCTTGCTTGGTAAAATTGATCGAGTAGCCATCGACGACGAAATGAGAGAAATGGCGGAACTACGACAGCCGCGCTGCAAGTAGTGTCTTCCTATAAATCAAGCCACGATCAAAATATTCGCAAAAAGTATCAAGTGTGCGTTTTGCAAGAAATTTGGTCATGAGAAAAAAAATTGCTGCAAGTTCACGAAGTGGTAAAAGGACAAAGAAAACAATAGAACCACAAATAATGCTAACAAGATCGGGCAATTCAATAACAACATACTGCTTGTTATCGGAAAATTACTAGTTCGATTTTAGACTCCGGTGGTTTGTCGTGATGCGAAGTTATTTTCCGAATTAGACATAAACCATCACGAGAAAGTTTCTGTGGCGAACGGAAATGAGATTATGTCTCGGGTTGCGGATCAGTGGATGTTCAGTACATTAATGACACCGGTATTGCCACAAATGTGACCCTTTGTGATGTTTTATATATTTCATTGATTGGTGGTAATCTCATTTCAATAAGTGTGAAAATAAATGTGAAATTTTGTTAGCAAACGGTGATCAACTCGCATTCGGCAACGTCGTTGATGGCTTATATAAATTATGTGAGAAACAATTAATTAATTTTATTCAGAATAGAGCCAGTATATGCATTCATGATTGGCATCGGGTTCTCGGTCATCGCGACATGAATTTGATCAAGAACTTGCCCAATAATCAGCTCGCCGATGGTATAAAAATACAAAAATGTAGCTCCACGTATATCATTGATTGCGAAGTGTGTCAAGGGCAAAATGTCCCGCATACCCTTTCCAAAGGAGTCAAACAATAGAGCTACAGAAATTCTTGATCTCGTACCTAGTGATTTATGTGGGCCGATGCAAAACCAAACCCCAGGCGGAAAAAAATATTTTATAACATTCATCGATGATAGCAGTCGGTTCACAACAATTTATTTGCTGTTAGAAAAATCAGAAGCTTTCGATGCTTTCAAAAGTTGTTTAATAAAAAATTAAAAGTGCTTAGAACCGATGCGGTGGCGAATATATGTTGAATGAATTTCAGCAATTTCTCAAATCATATGGCGTTCAAGTCCAACGCACAGCGCCCTATTCGCCACAGCAAAACGGTGTCCGTGGAGATGGCAAGATCTCTTCTGTTTGATGCTGACCTTCCCAACCAAATTTGGGGTGAAGCAATTACGACTGTAAATTTTTTGCAAATCCTTTTACCTTGTGAAGGCATTGATTGTACCCCATTTCAATATTGGCATAGTAAAAAGCCGAACTATACAAACCAGCAACGATTTGGAGCAAAATGTTTTGTTCGCATCCAGGATGCCAATCGAAGAAAATTTGATCCGAAAGCAGAAAAAAGTTATTTTCTTCGAGTTTTCTATGGAGGCGAAAGCTTATAAATGCTATAATGCTAAGTGCGCCTAAAATTATGCCAAATCAATCCGATAAACAAGACAATTTAAACAGTGGAGTGCTGGAACGACGATCTGATCGATCGACAAAAGCAATTCCGCCGAAAAGATTGATTACTGAAATTGAAATGGTAACATAATTTGGTTTTCTTACGTTTAACGGTGAACCAGGGACATTCAATGATGCAATATCAAGTGTGAACAAAGATGAATGGATCGAAGCAATGATGAATGAAATAACCTCGCTTCATAAAAACGACACTTGGAAACTCGTCAAACTGCCAAGCAACCGCTCAACTATTGGCTCTAAATGGGTTTACAAAATTAAATCCGATAAGAAAAGTAATGTCAACAAAGCACGACTTGTTGCTCAAGGCTTCAGCCAAAAATTCGGTACTGACTACAACGAGGTTTTCGCTCCGGTGGCTCGGCAAGCCACACTAAAAATCTTGTTATCAATTGCAGGACACAAAAATTTACCAATTTATCATCTTGATGCAAAAACAGCTTTTCTAAAAGGTAAATTGAATGAAACTATTTATATGAGGCAATCTTCAGGATTTGAAATTGAAGGTAAGGAAGATCACGTGTGCTTGTTGAAGAAATGCCGTTATGGTTTGAAACAATCTGTTCGAGTGTGGAATCAGAAACTCCATCAGATTTTGATAAGCATGGGAATGAGACAAAGCAGCATCGAAGCATGTCTATACACATATAAAAATCAATATCTTTTGTTATATTTGTTCATCTATGTTGACGATAAAATGATGACATCAGATTCTCAAACATCCCTCGAACAAATAGAAGCAGAACTCAAAAAGCAGTTTGTGATCAACAATTTGGGCATTGTCACAAATTACCTGGGTATCCATATCCAGTTAAATGGTTCTTATTATTTAATGGACCAAGAAAAATACATTAATCATATAATTTCAGAGTTAGGTTTAAATGATGTAAAAATAAGCCTGATTGGCTCAAAGTGAAGAGAATCATCCAATATCTCAAGGGCACCGCATCGAACAAAATGAAACTTGGTTATCACCAAGAAATGTTGGTTTTTCTAATGCAGACTGGGGCGAATATCGGTGAAGATCTTTTAGGTGCCCCTAAAAATGTTAGTCTATTTTGTGCCAGATGAGGGCAGGTGTAAAGAAGAGGAAGTACTGCCTCTTCCTCCTCGCAACTACGACAGTAGGCATGTGAGACGAAACGAAGTCTACTCGCATGCCTGCCTATGAGACAGTGCCCCGTAATCACTCCAACAACTACACTGATCTGACTCCGCTGAAGTGAGATCAGCTATTTGGACCTCGCCAAGTCTAACTTTGGCCAGACCAGTTCATCGGCTTTTATATTCCCTGTACTAATGAAATGTCCTGGCACCCATATAATATGAAGGTTGAACTGATGAGAGATAGTTTTGGACTACTTTCGACGTGAGGAGGTATGATTGAAGCGCTTTAATGGCAGCCTGACTGTCCTATATATGCGAATATCACAAGTCGATATACTTCAACCAGTCCGCGACTTCCTTTATCGCATAGTTACTTCAGCTTGAAAAATGCTGCTGTATAGTCGGTGTGACAGAAGGAGAGATTTGACATAATTTCCTCGCAGAGCACCCCAGCCCCGACTTTTCCATCCCGTTTTAAACAATCAGTGAAGAAGTTTATAACTCCTTGTTCCAAAAATGCATCTATCATCCAGTCCTCTCTGGATGGGATTCTAGTCCGGAACTTTGTGTGATAGTGAAGGAAGAGGATAGTCTTGGGAATCTCTTTGTTACACAGTATAGGTGAGTGTCCTGTATTGTTGCAGGTCCACATTAAGGTGAATTTCAGTCGTAGTACAAGCTGCCAACTGTTTTCCCAAGATGTCTAGAGTAGTTAAAAATAGCAGAGTTTCCAGTGCCTGAGTGGATGTACTTCTCAGTTCACCACTGATCCACAGAGAGATTGTTCTCGGAACTTTCCTCAACAGCTTTCAGTTGACAGTTTTGTCCAGAGCGGGCCATCAGACTGTTACCCCATACAAAAAAATGGGTCTGACTATAGCGAAGAGTATAGCGTTACCATAGCTATCTTTACCCTTTCCATAATATTAGGTTTCCAGTTTAATTTACTATCCAAAACAAGACCCAGAAACTTCGCTTCATCTATAAAAATCAAGCTGAACCCATTTAAAGTGCGAGGATCGATATGAGGAAGTTTACACTTCCTAGTTCCTAGAGATAAGAACCAATTCGTGTGGGTTCCCCACAACCATTGGCTCATAATGAAAAAATGCCCAGGGCATTTTGCATAAGCTCACTAAGTGTGCCGCTATATTTATCGCGGACACCAATAGCAACATCATCCGCATAGGCAACCACCTTGAAGTCATTATCTTCCAGTCTCAGCAACAGGTAATTTACGACCAAGTTCCAAAGCAGGGGGCAGTACGCTGCCCTGTGGCGTACCCCTGCTTAGAAATCTTCTGGCCGAGGATTACCCCAGACTGGCATTTATGATCCTGCCTCTTATCATTTGATCTATCCAGTCCTTGAGTGATTCATCCATTCCTAAATTCGAAAGTGCACGAGTTGTAGCCCCTGGAAGTACGTTGTTAAAGACTCACTCAATGCCCAAAATGGTTACCATTGCGTTGTCTATAGATTTGGTTAGGCACCATATTGCTGTATAAGTCAGATGTCGATCAAAAAATGGATCCAGTATTTTATTAATCGAAACAACTTTTAAGTGTCAGAAGTGATATAAAAGTCATTTATGAGTTATTTAGAAGTTCGTACAATTATAGCCGCTCTTAAGAAATTGCGAGTATACGTCTTGGTCTTAACTTTAAAATTAGTACTGACTGCGCGGCGATAGTTGAGGATATATGTGTTACATCAAGTGAGGACAGCCCAGATGAAAAATGGCGATTTACGACCGATTTTTGACCTAGACCTAAGTATCTAGATTATGTTACTAATAATGATATTTTATTGAAGATGCAAAATGGAACATCGGTTGTGCCAAGAAACATCGAAAGAGATATTTTTAAAATCTATCACGACCAAGGTCATTTCTATCACGACCAAGTTCATTTAACAGAGCGGGAAAAGGGAAAACAGGAGGAATTATTAAATCCGATATCCAAAGGAGATATCAAGTTGGTGACTTACCACATTGGCAATTTGAGAAGATTATCGCCAACACACATATTTTGTGTGGTGGATGGCTTCTAAAAATTTACTTGGATCTATCCTACAAAAACCTTGAACATCAACGAGGTTATTCAGCGACTTAATACACAGATCTTCAATTGGCAACAACTACGCGTGTAGCGGCAGGAAACAGGCAAGTGGAATGAAATATTTTGTATGATCATATCAGTTCTGGCAAAATTGTGTGCTGACAATTCAGGAGAGTGATATAAAAAAATTGACGACCTTCAACGTCATCCATTCAATGTGAATTGTTCAGTGGTTTACGGCAAATTAGGTTCGATAAACCTTCCACGCATTACATGATTTTAATCCTAACCACAACCTTCTTGGCGAGCCGACCATTCGACATTTGGTGGCCAAATTCGAGACAACCGGTTCTTCAAATAATCAGCCAAGTTATGCTAAAAACATTGCTGCGTTGTGTGAAAATTTACAGGAAAAGTCGGGTTTGCACCCGTATAAAATCCAACTGACTCAGGAAGTTTTGGTAAACGACCTTAGACAACATGGTGTGTTCGCTGATTGGGCACTGTAGTATCGTTATAGCTGAAATATATACACAATGCACGAATTAGCGTGCGACAAGCATTTTAATACCAATGTGAGCATAACTATACCAGCAGAGGATTCCATAGGTTAAAGTACCATTTAAAACCATAAATGTAAATATTGGTTCCTCTCGACATTTAGCACAGCAACGATTGTTGGTAATGAAACGCCGATTCAAACAAGATCAGGAGTTGAATTAATATGCTTTCAACAGATGCTGGCTAATGTTTTGACTTCTTAATACGTTAAAGCCTGCGAAAAAGCAAGCAAGGGACATTACAATAAATTTTGACCTCAGTTCATGTTAAAGAGTGAATCAATAATCGCCACTGCAGAGTTGCAAGTTCATTTTTCATTTATTATAACATGAATCGACACAAGTATTTCCATACAAATTGTTTAGTTGCATTCTGGCGACTTTATAAAATACGTCAGCTAAATTAAACCACTTTAGTTTGCTATTTTTGACATTATTATTCAAAGTTTTACATTTCAGATTTGCAATAATGCTTTGATTCACAAAATCCAAAGAATTGTCTGTCATGGAAATTCAGTTACAATATTTTTCTTATTTTTACACCTTACATTTTACATTTAACCAAACACATTTCTACACCAAAAAAAAAGCTACTAGCACAATCGAATACGGCGTCGTTTTAGCCCTCCGCGTTTAGGATGTCGCTTCATTTTTGGTGCCTTCTGTGCACTATCTATAAACGGTCGTCTTTGGTCACACCCCATGCTTTGCCACGCTTTACCACCCTCAATCGCAATTTGTATAATATCCAAGCCGCAATGTTCCTTTCGAAATGTTCGCAAGAAATTTAAAAATGGATTACGTGTAATCTTGCCCTCGCGATGACATTTTCCGCCACCACCACCACTTTTAGAATTATGGCAGGATGTTGTGCGCACTGCAGCCACATCTAAAAAAAAAAAAATATGGAATTTTTAACTAAATTAAGCGCTCTCAAATATAAAACTTACCTGAACGTTTAACCATTTTATAATATTCGGCTAATAATTTAATTTGTACACTCAAAATTTGTGAAAATATTTTTTTTGTTATGGATTTTCTCAATCCGTACGTTTAAAATTTAAAAAAACAATTAATTTTCATTATGATATTGTGATTGATTCAGATGGAATGGCCTACTCCCAATTAGCGTTCAATACAGAATCAACACTTTGCACATTATCCATATAGCTCGTCCACACAATAAGGCCCGTTGCACATTTCAGCTAAGCTAAGCGAGAAATGTAGTTTTCGTTAGCTTTGTTAGCTCGCCTAGCTCACCCCTTTGCACTTTCCAGCTGATAACTAGCCTTATGCAAACATACATTGCTGATTTTATATCTTCCCATTAAAATTTTTTATTTTCAACCGGGGGATAAGAATTTAGCTCACATCGCTTAGCTTAGCTTAGCTGAAATGTACAACGGGCCTAACGGCTGGATGAGCTTATGTTTTTATAGATAATATATTCCATCCATTTTTTAGACGTTCTGCAGAATACCATAATAAAAACGAAATCTCCAGTCCCACCCCCTCAATAAACGCCCATACATCCATCTACCAAAATTAATCTCAAAGACGTGACCAACATAATTAAAAACGAATAACAGCAACAACCAAAATTATTAATTATGATTTCCCCATAAATAACATTTCGCATAAAATATTTCCATTTAATTTTGTAGTATCTTCGGTTTCATTCTCTGGGGTTATCTTGTATAAAACAAAACAAAAAAATATTTAGGAAAGCTCCGTATAATGCGAGCGAAGATTTTTGAGGGCGAGTTGAAGAGCCCAAAAAATTAAAAAGATATTAATTAAATTTATTCAAATTCGTGTACGTTTACAAAAGGGGGGAAATCATATTATCTTCACCAATTTTTTCGTTTTTATGTTTCATTACTTTGTTTTCTTCAATATAGAGAATGTCAGATAGATTATCAAATGCCAATCAAAAATTCTAATATCGTTAAACTTTTGATTATCCTACATAAAATGGTTAAACACTCTGATTCAGCTTTTTCTTTCCATCCATTAAATTGAACCAGTACTACGTCAATATAAACGGACATAAACAAAACGATTTGAAATACATTGGTTTGGGGAACATTGGTTAGGTTTTCTTTAGCATGGACAGACGATGCATTAATATATAGCCGAAATACAAACAAATCAAATCACCATGAATTGCCGTAATATAGGAGATATTGGAGGAAGTAAAAGAAAACAAAACAACATTGCATGGATGATAAGGCTTCAGCTTAAATATCGAGGTAAAATCGCGATCCATCGTTCGGAACTTTCTTCTTCCTTTGGCCGATATTACACTATCATATTTCTACATCGTAGAAATAATTTAATATTTAAAGTGATAGTCTAATAAGGATATTTCACACTATTTTTCTATTGTAGTATTTTTCTGATGATAGTTAGCTTCATGAAGCTAAATACCTCAATATTTGTCTGACAGCTCCTGAAAATGAACGAAAGATACGTTTTGTGCATGGGGAATTACCAAAAAATGTAATGGAATATGAAAACTAGAAAATGTTATTCAATTTTGTTTAACCCCTTTTTTGTGCAGTCGGGAGGGCCAAGGTTTCATCCAGATTTAGCCCCTTGTTTCTTCTTTTAATTTAAGCCCTACAAAAGAAATGGCAGATATTGCTGTTGCACAAGCATACACTCGTTTTTCTCCAATATTTTTCACGTTTACTAGATATTTGACGTTTATCCATATACCAGAAGACGAAACAACATCGAACATAATTGTGACGAGAAAAAATGTTCAATATGACAAACAATCTTATGGCATATTGAACATTCTTCTCTTTCAAAGTTCTCGTTGATATTTTTTGACTTAGAAACAACACAGAATGTCAGAGTCGAAAATGAAACGTACATTCACCAACCTAATTTATGTGTGGCGGAAAAATTGTGTCAAACATTAAAAAATTATAATTATATAGGTGTGATGCCGGAAAAAAAATTTGTATAGTGTGATAACAATGAGTCAAGAATTTGATATGTGAGGTAATGTCTTACGGTATTAAAGATGTTATTCTCCTTCGTTGTGGGTGTATACAATTTATGAATGACATTCTAACTTTTACAAATATTAACCCATTTTAAGAATCTTTGACGCTCGCTCAAGGCATTATGAAGGCATTCCGGAAAAATTTTTAAATTGAAAACACTTTGGAAGTTGTTCTAAAAAATTGTTATCGTTCGGATAAAAATCAATCGAAAATTGGCTTAAAATGGTTAATTTTTGAAAACAAGAAATGCAGCGTAACATTTCTGTCCAAATACCTACCGACAACAAAATTTGTTGACGATGATTATAATGACAAAACTAATATAATTTACGAATTTTATGGATGTTACTTTCACGGCAATCATAAATGTTTTTTTTTTTAAAGGGATACATATTTAAACAAATATAGTGAACATTGGTACAAAAGTACCAAATTCCGCGATCCAAACATATTAAAACATTGGGTTATGAAATAATTGAAATGGGAGAATGCGAGTTCCGAACATTTTTCTGAAAAAAATCCTAAAATTGATTAAGAGCTCAGAACTGGCGCTCTTGTGTTACATTCGTGGTTAAACCACTGATTAGTATATAAGATTAGTCTTTTCAGTGCAAAAAAATGTCATTCTAAATTTCAAAACGTATTATTTTGTGATGGCACCGACAAAGCGAGAGATATATATATGCTTCTTTTTTTCGCATTCTTCAAAAAAATACAAAACAAAAAATAACAAAATAATAGTAAAAAAAAAAATTCATGAATGAAACACAAAAAAGGTCATTAGTTTGTATATTTTCGAGTATGTATGATGCACGTGCAGACGATCAGTGATCATAATATTTATACCTACATATTGTATTAAATACATACATACGCATACATATTTTATATTTGAAATCTTCTTTAATCTAAACCAAATTTTGGAATAATATTTGGAATAATCCAGTTTGGTAATTTTGTTTGTTTTGTATATTTTTGTATATTTTCGAGTATGTATGTATGATGCACGTGCAATAATATACTCCGATGTTTCATTTTCGATCTGTTGTAATTTTCTGACATGCGCAATATATTACCTTGCATAAACTGTGAGTGATCATAATCTATATACCTATTGTATTATATATATATATATGTATATATATACATATATATATATATATATATATATATATATATATATATATATATATATATATATATATATATATATATATATATATATATATATATATATATATATATATATATATATATTATACACATACATATTTTATATTTTGAAATCTTCTTTAAAACTAAACCAAATTTTGGAATAATATAGCTATGTACATATGTATATCTATTTTTTACTGAAAATGAGTTTGTTGATGAATTTTTTTTTTTTAAGGTCATTCACCCTTTTGATTTGGATGTTATTTACCTTGCTTTTGAAATGCTTTCTGATGCGTTTTCCTAGGTGCAAGAAAGAAATACAATAATAAAATGGATAATAAGTTTGATTAAAATTTGAATTGCTAACAATTTGACTACATAGGCATATCATTTTTAAGGACGTCCCGCAAAACATTCTTTGTTTCTTTGCTAATTGAAGAAATGAAAAGTTAGAATAATTATTTTCAGTTTTCTATTATGAATGTGTTTTTTCCGACTTGAGGAGAACATGACAATCATTTATCATAATAAACTTCATTTGTTCCTGGTGAATAAGTTTAATGGGATACCATCTACGCAAGAATTAAAAGGGCGTAAATCGACTTATGCCGTAATCGGCTCTTGCTCATTTTCAATCTAATTTTCTGTTAGTACGTTTTCATTCCAATTTTTAGGTAATATAAAGAGAAGAAGATATCTTACTTTCTTCAATATTACCTTAGAAATTGGCAAATATAAAAAAAAATAAATGAATTGGTAATAAAAAAAATTTTAAATCCGATTTCCTTGGCGTAATTTTGCAATTTGGAACAATACAGGTGACGTGTTGTTTCCTAGTATCCAACAACCGTTTTCGTTCTAAATTTTTTTAAGAAAATCAATAATACACTCAAGTTTTTAAAAATATTTTTGAAAGATCCGGAGGATTATTTGTGAATTTGATTCAAACGCATTCGAATCTTCAAAGTTCATATCTGAATTGAATCAAATTCGTTCGTTTCTTATTTAAATCAAATTCGAATTTTATATTTCGTAACTACATTTGCCTCACCCAAAAGATCCCGCTCTTTCACCCCATTTACCACGTAATGATGGAGAGGAATTAAGTACTCATCTACAAATTATTTACAGTTACCTGAAGTAACTAGTTCGTTTTCCCTCTTCTCTCCATCATTATAGAAACGTTCTATTCTATCGGTCAAGGTATTATTATTATCATACACATACACATCCATTTTCCCCACTACTCGTCAGGGCAAGTAATACAATTTAGTTATTAATAAGAAAAATTTCGTGTGTCAAAGGCACTTTTTGAAGGAAAATGTTACATGTACAAATCGTTTAACGAAAAATGCTGTGCCAATTCTACATATAGTTCAAAGGTCTAATATTGATGAAGAACATTTCTCATCTAATAATTTGAATAACTTCGATCTGGAACAGGACATTCCATCATTGGTTCAATCACAATCGCTAGTTTTGGAAACAATCGGTACCCAAGCTGACCAAACTGACGAAGAAATACAATTTTTGAAATTTATTGATAAAATCAACTGTCTCCACTGTGAGACGCCGAAAGAAAATTCATATATTTGCCTGAAATGTGCTAAAAGTGGAAGAGCAATTCAATTATATAAGAAGAAATTAAAAAAAAGTCAACGAGACTATAATTTATTGAAAGCCTCCTACAAGATTCTCAAGCTTTGCTTAAGTAGAATGAAACTTAAACATAATAAATTTAAAAAAATTGATGATCACATTGATAATTGAAAAGTAAATGAAACCACGAAAATTGTTTGTAAACGTCTTGTAAAAGAAGATTTTTACTATAATGAGAGCGACAAAATATTTGCTCAGTCATTATTTTATAAATTGGCTTCAACGTACATGTATTTGAGGGACCAATTGAATTTAAAATTACCATCTACCTCATCTATATATAAATGGTCTCCCATTAAATTTATTCCACCAGGAACAAATGAAGTTTTGTTAACTCAACTAGAGAAAGTATTCCAAAATATGGCAACAAAATCAAACATTTGTGTATTATCTTTTGATGAAATGTGCATAAAGAAAGACCTAACTTGTAAATATATTTTTAGACCGCGTTGAAGGGTTTTGTGACGATGGCCGTGAAAGAAAAAATGAGTTGGCAACGTCAGTTTTGTTTTTTATGCTGCGCGGACTGGTGGATGACTGGAAATATGTTCTCAGCTATATTTTAATTAACAAATCTGCTGATCCTTTTTATTTATCAAATTTAATAAAAGAAAATATAAAGATTTGCAACGATATGTTGAAATTACATGTTGTTTTGGTAACCTGCGATCAAGCAGCTATTAACATCGCTACCTACAAAACACTTGGGAGTGACTCCAGAAGCACCATATTTTTTTGTTAACGATACACAAATTCTGGCGCAGTTCGATCCTCCGCATCTAATTAAATCGGTTAGAAACGCCATTTTAAAAAATAAATTTCAACATTTGGATTTTGGAGTGGCCGATGTTAATGTTATTCGAAAAATATTCGAATTTGACACAAAACAAAATGTTAAACTGATGCCAAAACTTACCATCCACCATTTCGAACCAAATACGTTTCAGAAAATGAATGTCAGTTTGGCAGGTCAAATATTGAGCAGTACAGTAGCCAGTGCAATTAGGACAACATTGAAAGTTAAACCGGAAACGTTTGGTGAATTTCTGAACAACGCTATACCAACCGCTCAAATGGTGCAAAGATTTAATGATCTGTTCGATTGTTTAAATTGCCGACATTTCAAATCTTCAGCTCCTTATGAACGACCACTCAAGATTGGTAATAATGTCTACACATTTCTTGAAGACAGCTTAGCATTCTTAGATAAAGTAACCATTCTTTCAAAGAACGAAAATTATTTTAAGTTTCTCAGAGGTCTTAAAATCAGCATAAAAGCTAAAATTTTACTAGCTGATATTTTGAAGGAAAAGTTCGACGTGGAATACATTTTAACAGGGCGAACCAACCAAGATTGTTTGGAATTTTTTTTTCAATTCTTCGTGGGAAAGGTGGATTTAATTACATGCCATCTAGTCATGAAATTGGTATGCATTTTGCCAACAACATAGTGAGAAAATTGATTTAAATTCTCCATTTAAAAATTGCTTGTCAGACGAATCGCAAGCTATTGATTTGGACTGGATTAGCTTTAAAACTGAATTTGAAATGAGTCTAAAACTCTAAAGTCTCAAGAGTATGCCAGTACCAATAATTTACCACCTGATGACATTGAGGAGACAGATATCCATGTTTTAAAGCAAAATGCGTTAGTATACTATACAGGCTACTGTATTTTAAAGAAAATTAATTGCCAAAGCTGCCAGGAGAAGTTGGCGATGAAAGACGACGAAATAAAAATTTCGGAAACTTGAAAATTTTTTAAGAAGAATGAAACTAACTTTGGTTCATTGAGTGCTCCTTCTGATGAATTTACCAACATAGCTCGATCTTTGGTAGAGGTCTTTGAAAAATATTACCATACAAATTGTTGTTCTCCAAATGTGATTAAATTTTTAACAAATGAATGTTTGAATGAAATTAGTTCATTTTTTTATTCTTGTTTTTATGAGAAAGAACTGCAAATGGTCCACAGTACATAATGAATTTTCCAAAATTAAAACTCATTTCGCTTCAAAACAAGCATCAAGAAAGCTTAAAATATTAAAAAGTTGATAATAAATTTTTTTTTATATATTTTTATGCAATTTTATTACACTTATGTCTCTCCATTAACACGATAATTTGTTAGCGCGAATATAATTTAATTTTAATCAACGCGTTTTTGTCTCAAGCCACTAAATATGGCATTTTCACAAAAACATTCAAAGTTTAGACAAAGTGATGGGCACGAAATTAATAACCTTTACACAACAACCAAATCCTATCTGTAATAGAAATTGAAAAAAAAAGAAATTATCTTTGTTTGTTTATTTTTTTTTTTTGCTTAGGCCGGTATTACATTATCACATTTGAGGAGTGTCTGATCAAAAGTAACTATTTACGATATTCGAAAAATATTTTGTAATGATCTGGCATCTGGCTGTTTTAAACGCACATTTAAAGATTACTTTTTTATAGCTTGTTTTGACTGTTTCTGATTTTAGGGACTTTTTGATAGAGAAATAGCCACTTTTGGTTCATTCTGATATCGAAAAAAAATTATGTATAGAAAAAAAAATAATTATATATGTTGAAAAATGTAAATAGCTACTTTTGATCAGACACTCCTCATTTATATAACTACATATATAAATATAATTATATTTTTTACGAAGAAAATACTGTTATATTTAGGTTCAAGAAGCTAAATATAACAGTATTTTCTTTGTAGAAAAATATAATTATTAAAATGTGATAATGTAACATCCGCATTAGGTCGACTAGCATTTATAGCTGTATATGACCTACTATTATTATTTAAATAACGGTTATTCCAGAATCTTCTCTAAAGAAGCCATGGACATCCCCGAATATAATTTTAATCTCACTGAGTCACAAATTTGTGTTACCTTCGCACTGCACGAATATTATGGGCCTTATACGATTATACATATAATAAACATTTTCAACTGTTAGTTATATCGTGAAAATTGTTTCGTCTATATAAAAATGCTCCTTTCATGCAGTTGTTCTGAATTTTAATAAATTTAAAAAACCACATACCTTGCTTAGGGTTATTGCCACAGAATTGGTAATTTCCTACTTAACATTTTTATAAAAATTATTATGTACAATGTATTATTATAATAATGTACAATGTAAAAGTTGATTCAATTTTATAAATAGATTTGCACAAATTCAAGATTATAAGGGATTGTTCACACCAAGCGCGAGTAGCGAATTACGAGTAACCATTTTTCAGAAAATTTTGACATAAAATACAGTTAAATAGAACGAATTTTTCCATTTATAATATAATTACGATTATTTAATTCAAAATAAACTAAATTAAGCCCTAAAAATGGTTTAAAATAACAAAAAATACTAAATTCGTACAAAGATGAAATATTCGCGCATTCGCTAAAAAATAAAATTAGGTTCCACTCGTGTTCTACATAATTTTTATTCGTACGAGTATCTTTTTATAAATCATTTCAAATACGATCAAAATGACTTTTAAAGATTAAATTAATATTATTTATATCGAATTATGTATTTTAAGCTTTGTCAAAACGAACAATATAAAAAAACAGGTTTTGGAAATAATTACCGTATTATTAAAAATATTTGATCATGTATGGTATTGATTTTGACATATAAATTCGCTCGCGTTTAGTGTAAATCAAATTTGCGAATTCGTGTTTGGAATTTATTCGCAACTCGCAGTTCGCGTTTGGTGTGAGTAGTCTCTAATAGTTCATTTTATTCAAAATGTTTATTTTGATAAATGATTTTTGTGTGAGTGATCTGATCATATTCAATATAAATGATCCGTTCTGCTCAAGTCGGAAAAAACACATTCATAACAGAAAACTGCAAATAATTATTCTAACTTTTCATTTCTTCAAATAGCAAAGAAACAAATAAAGAATGCTTTAAGGCACATAATTATGTTACTTAAAAATGATATGCCTAGGTAGTCAAATTGTTATCAATTCAAATTTTAATCAAACTTATTATCCTTTTATTATTGTATTTGTTTCTTGCACCTAGGAAAACGCATCAGAAAGCATTTCAAAAGCAAGAAAAATATGTAACATCCAAATCAAAAGGGTGAATGACCTTAACCTTCATCCGTCCCTTAAAAAAGTAACACTAAAATTCCTTTGTGCAAAAATTACCAAAATAAATTCATCAGTAAATTTACGCTAAGCAAATACAAAATTCACTTTTATTTTTAATTTTATTTATTAAAACGAAAGATAACGCAGTAATTTAATAAGATATTTCAAAAATAAAAATTCGATTTAGGTCAAAATGAAGCGAGGGACGGATGAAGGTTAAAAAAAACAATCATCAACAAACTCTTTTTCACAAAAAAATGTATATTATTCCAAAATTTGGTTTAGTTTAAAGAAGATTTCAAATATAAAATATGTATGTGTATGTATGTATTTAATACAATAGGTATATATATTATGATCACTGATCGTCTGCACGTGCATCATACATACTCGAAAATATACAAACAAAATTACCAAACTAATGACCTTTTTTGTGTTTCATTCATGAATATTTTTTTTTACTACTATTTTGTTATTTTTTGTTTTGTATTTTTTTGAAGAATGCGAAAAAAAGAAGCATATATATATATCTCTCGCTTTGTCGGTGCCATCACAAAATAATACGTTTTGAAATTTAGAATGACATTTTTTTGCACTGAAAAGACTAATCTTATATACTAATCAGTGGTTAAACCCTAAGCATGCAATCTACGGAGGCAGAACAGAAATATTTAAATGCTACTACAAAGCATCAAATGGTAAATACATTTGATATCTGGATTTTACATCACTCTATCCTTATGTCAACAAATACAGCAAAAATTCAATTGGTCATCCAGAATTATATTCTGGTGATCACTGCAAAAATGAAGATTGATGTAACATCGAACGGTTAATAAAATGCTCAATTTTACCACCACAAAATCTTTATATTCCTGTTCGACCTTCTAGAATCAACAAAAAACTCATATTCACTCTATGTAAATCTTGAGCGGAAGAAGATGATTTCACAATAAACTTTACTTATGATAATACTGAAAGATTACTTACCGGTACCTGGGTGTGAGATGAGGTAAAATTGGCTGTTTCGAAAGGATAAACTACATATTATTGAAATCTTTGAAATTTGGAAATGCCAAACTTGGGAAAACGGGCGGTATTTTTATAGACTTCATGAATACATTTTTGGATGGCCAACTAATTGTATTTCCGTAAAGGAAAAGCGTGACTACGTAGAGTCATTATTCTTGAAAATGAAGGGATACCCTTAGATATGTTATCTATTATGGATAATCCATCGCTACGCAGCTTGGCTAAATTGTGTGCCAATTCACTTTGGGTAAAGTTTATTCAAAGAGAAGACCGCAATCAAACAACCGTGGTGAACAAAGATGTTGAATTTTATAATTTAGTGTGCTTTCTAGGCGTTCAACTAATAGATATATTACCAGTAGGTGATAACATATTATGGATTAGTTGGAAAGTATTTAAATGATGAATACATTGAACTTCTAAGACGTATATCATTACTAATACCACCACACAACCAACGCTCGAATCAAATTATATTTGATAATGAAAAAAGTAGGCCAACACCTATTGTACTGTGATACTGATTATATCATTTATATAAAAAAAACCGATGAGGAAAATATTTTACAAAACGGTAATTATATTGGTGATTTAACCGATGAGTTGGTGACCTACGGAAATGGTGCTTATATTACAGAATTTGTTAACATAGGGCCGAAGAGTTACGCATATTTGGTTATTTGTCCTGACCCAAATTTGACATTCGAAGTTGCCAAATGTAAAGGAATAACTTTAAGTGTTGTAAACAAACAAATTTTAAATTTTTCAACACTTAAAAGTTTTGTTACAAATAATAGGTAGGTGATGAAGAGTTCAGTACTATGTATATATGATGCAAAAAAAATTAAGCGGCGTAAAGTTTTTCAAGTTGTTTCAGAACCAGATGCAAAGAAATTTGGTTTTACATTTTTCATATAATAATAATATGTATTTATATTTATACAATACATGATCAGTGATCACGAAGATAATTCTCATGCTTATATGTGCCATTTTCAAACGCGCAAATTACATTATTTAAAATAATGTAAAAATTAACACATGTCATCACATACCATGACACACTATTTAAAAGCCACTAACCACCTCTTACTTCATGACGTCAACAAGCCACTACCCACTTTATAAAATCAACAAACCAGAACCCACAATGGCGTAACACACAAAACAAAAACCACACCCCCAACATCTGGAATTTCTCAAAATAATCATCATCTGGAATATGACCATACCGCATCCCTACTACTAACATAAAACTGAATCTGGCTCAAACCTTGGGTTTCTCGACTGCACAGAATAGGGGTTAAACCAAATTCTATAACATTTCCTCGTTTTCATATTCCATTACATTTTTTGGTAATTCCCCATGCACAAAACGTATCTTTCGTTAATTTTGAGCAGCTTTCAGACAAATATTTGTTTGTTTGTTTATTATTTGTTTGGTAGCGTGTAAAGTACGCCAAACTTTTGTTCAATGAAGTTGCGGACCATCCCACAATACATCATACAATATTGTAGTATTTAGCTTCATGAAGCTAATTATCATAAGAAAAATTCTACAACAGAAAAATATTTTGATATAATGTATCCTTATTAGACTACCACATTAAATATCAAATTATTTCTACGATATAGAAAAGATACTGTAATATCTGCCTTAGGCTGTTGTCTCTCAAAAATGAAACAAAATACTATATGTAAATGGGGGTCTACAAGAACCATTTTCATCTCCCAAATTTGAATAGGAAAGATGGAGAATTTAAGTATGTATACACAGCTTGCCAAGAGATTTGGTCGATGTTTATAGGAAGGTATTGAAATGCTGGTCAAGTTCAAAATTGAACCTAAGAGTTCGGGTACGGCTATGGTGTTTTGTTCAGAAATAAAGCCAAGAGTAAAAATTAGAGACTGGTTCATTTTTGGCTTATAACGAATTTTTAAGATGTTCACTTGAATACGTTCTCTCGATAGTATAATAGAGATAAATAATATTGTAATCACTAAGTTGAAATTGAGCAGCTAATGTTCATTATTTAAATTTACTAAACCACTTTTGGTGTTTTGTTCGTATGATCTTCTACCGATAAGTGCTCACTGACCACAAATCACTTATAATAGATTACGCCTTGCGCACTTTGCCTATTTGCATCATAAAATAAACGGCTGGCAAATGACGTCAAATGAAAGTGAACAGTTTTGTTACACAATATTGTTATGTGTAATTGAATCCAAAAATTAAATTAAATTAAATAAATAATGTGGTGCGCCGTATTTAATTGTTGTAATAACAATATAAATAATTGTCCATATAGTTTTCATTCTTTTCCAACTAATAAGAGATAAACTACGAAAACGAAATCCATGAAGGCGTAATCTATTATAAGTGAATTGAACCTGTTTATAACCTTATACATATTTCGAAAAATACAAGGCTAGTGTACTCATTCACCCATTTCAGATCTTCTGACCATTGTGTTGTAAATACTGAATTCTCAGTATCGTTAACGGCATTATCAATTACGCCCTACTTTATATAGTGGAATTGGCCCGAAAATTACCACAGAAAAGTGTGTTGGCAACACAACAAAAAATGTGTTTGTTACGTGTACATTATTTAGTGTCAGCCCGAAAAACCCGTCATGACATTATTTATCCGTCATGGGTATTTCGATGTTTTTTCTAGCCAACAGCTGAACATTTTCAATTCAAAAATGATTCAGCTATAATCAACTGAAAGTTGTTATCCCATGAATTGGTGCAAGAAATCATCATAGCACATGTAAATAAAAGGATCAAATGACTTTCCACTAAACTAGAAAAAAATGGTTTTTGCTAAAGTTACGATAAAGTCCCCAGAAGACATGGAATGTATCAACGAGCACCGCTTAATATAAATTTTGTAGGCAATAAATACAGCTTGCCTATGGTCATACTAAAAGAAAATTGTATTAGCCAAAAGGCAGGTTAAGTCCCTAAAAGTGCTGTCATCTATGTTTTGTTTTGTGAGTTTTGATTAACCAATTTTCCAGAAAGTTCCAATTAGACCAGAAAGTCGTTCAAAAAAATTTACTCGTATACAGATTTTGGCGCACGATGCACAAATATATCATGAATTATAACTAAGAGTTTGTGACGTATTTATTTAAAAGTTGCCTTAGAATAAACTGATTTTGCAGAGCCGTAATATAAAAACTGTGGTTATATAAAAGACTATATCTGCCAGTCTGGTCTGATTTCTACGGACTTTTTCTACCTTTCAGCTAATACAATAAATACTTTTACTTTTGGCATAGGCAAGTTGTACACAAAAAATATGCACCAAGGCTTACAAAATATGCACCAAGCTTAAAATGATATCTTCTATGACTTCTAAGGACTAGTAATTGAGGCTTTGAGTTACTTCAAAAGGCTTTATCGAATAATTTGAATTGCAACATATACAAACAAATATTTCATATTTTTATTATGCTCAATTTTCTTCGACAGATTCCATAAATATATTTTGTTTCCTATAATCATTTTCCGTGATTTTGTTCGGGCTAATTTTACAGAGGTGCCTACTTTATGATATTATAACAGAGTTGGTTAGACGAATTCTAGCAAATTGTTGAATGGACGTCTTGCTTTCCAAACAAGAATGTTGAGAATGTACCTTTTAACCAACAGAAGTCACACTTGGCTTATAAGATGGATCCAAATCCTGTCAATAAAACTTAATTTGAATATTTAGCAATTATGCCAAAAATGTCGTTCGCAACGCTAAAATAAACTTATAAAAAACATTTTGGATCTTCGTTGGAAAAAACTAACTTTCAGTTATTCCACAAATTGTAAATATCTTCGCTGAAATTCTCCGTAAATACCATTTATTCAACTGCCATTGACAAAGCATATTGTTTAGCCCAATAATTTGCCTCAAACACACCACTTTTTATTTGTTTATTTATTTTTCTTAAGCGTGGCTTCAAATATCCAATTTTAAAACTGTTTACAAAATATTAACTTTTAAAATATTTCTATCCCATTTATTAGAACGAATTCGCAAAAGTTTCCATATAAGCCAAATCTTCCTTAATCACAAATCTGGTTGCATGTTTCTTGCATTCCGGAGAATATTGATTTTAAATCTGAATTGGTTGTATTTTGAGCAGGGGAATATCAGATGTTTAATATCCGCCATATTTTGACATAACTGAGAATCCTTGCTCTCACTCATTCGATGGTTCCACAAGCATTCTTTAATTCGCCTATATCAGTTGATCTCCTTAGATAATTCTCTAAGGAATACCACAACTCTCTGTACTTTGTTCCCTTTGTAAAATTTTTCTCGTTATAGTAACTCTCTTATTTCCTCCTTAGATTCATCTTAAACATTCGAAGTACGTCTATGGCATCAAATCCAAATACCATTGCCATGTGTTTCACCTTCACATTTTAGCAAACATTAAACCACTCTTGGAATTGAAAACACCAGTGTTATATCTTGAAACTGTGAAGCCAATTTAGCGTTCATTATACAATTACTTTTATCCAAATTAAGACACGTTTCCACATTCGTAAATTTCGCAATAACTTCAACATTCCCTTGTTATATTTCTCTATATTCATAAAGTGAATATATACAGAAAGATTAGAAAGAATGGGTTGCGGACAAGTCTTGCTTATACTCAGCAATAAATTAATATTTAGAAGTGTAAGGTTCATTCAAAAACATTTTTTTTGTTTGTTATCATTCCCACTGACTATCCCACTGTGATGCAGTTTGTCTCTTTCTCAGTTACTCTTATTCTTACTCTCTCTCTCTGTTTTACTCTCTGTCTCATTTCTCTCTCCTTCTCTCTTATTATCAGGGGGAATTTCCTGTTACAAATTAACCAATTGTTGGTATCCAACACATATCTTCAGCATTGAAACAGACACCTTGCCTTTTATAGAAGGTTCTGCAAAAGATATCATTATAACCAAATTAGCTGGTCCTAACAAAATTCCTTCCATCGTGATATAAAATCGGCATAATTCTTTAGCAATTCTTCTCAGAAAGCTGTTTCATTTGTTAATGTCAACAGGTGCCTTTACATCTACATGAAAAACTGCTAATGTATACCCAGTTCGTTAAAAGAGAATAAATAGGCTCCTCCTAATTACCGCCCTATTATATAGTTAGCCGAAAGTTTCTATTGTTATTAAGTTTCTTATACTATCCATGCATCTTCGGCTGAACACTATCGGCTAATAATGGCTTTAATTTTCATTTAATTTTTATTTTTGGTTGGAATAACACATTCTGCCTTATCAGATTTTTACTTTTCGGTTGGAAACTTTATCAAATTATACCAGATTTCTCACCCTAAACCTGGCTTACTTATTTTATATGATTAGCTATTAACAAGAAGGCAGGGCTTATACAACTTTTAAATATTTTTTGGAATACGCAGATTTTTCACAATTTTCCACGAGAAGTTGAAATAATGTTTTGCCAAGTTTTTGAATCACTGCGTTCACATTATAACAACTCGTCGTTCTCTACATTTCTGAAATCTTGCATAATTGTGTTTCTGCAGGCAATTATCTCTTTTCATTTTAGATATGGTCGAATTATGCCTTGTTCACGAAGAAATGTAAATTCTGCTTTTGCTGACTTGAAATTTTAAGGATATAATTTTCTTGTTTTGCTCGTCCTCCTTGAAATCGTTACGCATTTAAATTCAGACAATATGGGTGTAAAATTTGAGATAAATTTACGCATCGATATCTCTAATTTCTAAAAATATCAGATCCAATTAACGGTAAAGTATTGTTTCGTCACTATATAGGATGTAATTCTTCATTCACTTTACAACCATCATATCATTCAGTAATTATGGCGGTTTTTGTTCAGTTATAATTCCATTGCTGATAGCAGTTTTTCAGTCTAGCTGGTTCAAAATCACCAAACTCTGGAATGTTAACTTTCTTCAGGTACAACAATTTATCTGCATTTGGTAGATTCACAATGGCTTCGGAAACGAAAATATGGAATTTTACGTATTGCCCATAATTAATATAGTAACACGCTTTAGTCTCAGTTTTTAGTCTCAGTTTTTGTTTAAATTGATTGATTTAGTGTGTACGACCAAGCCCAAGGCAAGTATCCCGGATACGCCGGGTCCACCGTACACCCTTTTACGAATAACAAGATCGAAGGAAAGGAAAGGTATGTTAGCATTAAAGACGGGACCCAGTTCCAGACACCTAAGTAATCGATAGTTAGTAAATTTGTTAGTTTTTTTTTTCTTGACACTTGTTAATTACAAGAACACAATTTTTTCTAATACAGCGTCCCCTTGTTGTAACCGCAAGATCTAAAAAGCCTTAATTTAATTAATTATTAGCAGAACCATCTTGATGTGAATAGAGCCGGCATGTGAAAAATAAACTTAAAATAAGGGATATAGAAACACTAAAAATTCATTTATTTTCATAGTGTTTATATGAAAAAACGCGATTTCGATTGACGATAAAATATGAATTAAAAGTTAAACCCAGTTAAATAATTTTTTAAGAAATCGCTAACAAACAACTCAATGTCTTACTCATTTAAAACACAGATTCTCAAATTTCCCTATTTTCCAGCAATAATCAAAAGAAAATAAGGGAAATTAAATTAAAAAACATTCTACAACAACAACAATGTGTATTAAAAAAAAAAACTTCAGTTTAATGTCGTCATCATTTGTCCACATCTAAACCCAATGGTAAGAAAAAAGACAACACGTCTCCGCTCAACAATCAAACAATTTAAAAAAAAATCAAAAAGAGCCAAACAGAATAAATGTAATCAATACAATGAGTGCGAGAAAAACAAAACATCAAAACAATCTAGCATGCTTTGCAAATTCAAAATAACTATAGAAACTTATTCGAATTCAAATTGGAATGGAGGCAATGAAAGAGATGATTATTGTTTTGTTTATAAATTTTGGTGACGTATATATTACAAAAACAACAATATTTTAAATTTCAAAAGTACCTTATTTTTCATGACGGTTTTCACTTAGAAATACACATTTTCAAGACTCGATTTTTCAATCAAATAATATTACATGTTTCATGAACATTTTCATATAAAAACAAAACAAAAGCTCACATTTGTAATAAACTAAAACTGTAAATGAAAATAACCGTTTTCCCATATAAGTTCATAGTAAAAAAAAATTTGTTTGTACCTTATTTTAAGCTTAGTAAAAAATACAGTCGATACTGGAGGCTCTTATTTATACAGTAGGCTCTGTTATTAGTCTTCACTAATATTCCCATCAGCGGTTGGGCGATTGGGCGGTGGGAGCGGCGAGATTTCGTTCCATCATCATGTTTCCAAGTGGTCACCCAAATTTGTACTAACCGTAGCAAATGTTGCTTGACATCGTTGTTGAAGTGGTTGCGTCCCTTCTCTCTTGTCTACTCGCCCCCACGTCCCAATTTTTGTTTAAATTGTATTTAGATTTGGATTGGTTTGAAAGCTTTTAAATTTTTTTACAATCATCCAATCCTTGGTTCCAAATGAGGGATTCGTGATGCTATCTTGTGATGCGCTATGATAGGGTTTAATTTATTACTACTTATTTTCATATATTGTTACCTGTATGAGTTATAAATAGTTAATAGTTTCCGACATGTTCAATAATATTTCCGCTCTTTGGGGGATAATGAGGGGAGTATTAAGAATTAATTTGATAAATATTAGATTTTAAGATGAAGTGAAATGAATTTCAATGCGAATTAGAAAGTTTTAAACCCCGCAAAAGGCTGGGGGCAATATGGCAGAATGCAATAAAGAAGATGCGAAGAAATGATGGAAATACATATACGCACGTTTTTTGGTCCTTCTCATACTAGCCAATTTATAGGAATAGAAATACAACAGATAAGAAAGTTTATTAAAAAGCGCTCCATATGCTATAATTGCTTGAGTTACACGTATTTCATGTACCAGTGAAAATCATCATGAAGCAAATGCAATTTATCGTGTAGCATCATGAATTCCTACATTTAGAAGCCTCGCAACGTAAAGGCAATGGGCTTCGGTAATGTAACACAATCTTTTCAACTGCCCCAAATAGAAATTGAACATCATATTTGCATCTGGTTGTCCAGCTGTGGATCACAAACCTATTTTGTTACTAAAGATTCGGTCTGAAATATCAAAATGGAAAAATTAGGATACAAGAACATATGATCTCACTTCTTGATAGTCTGATAATGAGCCACTTAAGGATCATCGTGGCACATTTTGAGAATCTCAGCATGATTCTTTGATGGTACAACTATAGTTTCAATTTCGAACCAGGGAATAACTAGAACAACTGATCGTTTATAATTTTAAAATCATGGTAAGCGTCAGGATTATTAAGCAATCCACTCTTAATGTTATCATACCATGGATCGCCAGATAAATTGTGACAAAGATTCAGGCACAACATTGAATTTACCCTTTCGGTGCCGCAAGTCAAATTTATACTGCTGCAAGCGTAATGCCCAAAGATGAAATGACCTCTCGGATCATTCAGATTATTTAACCACAACAGGGAAGCTAGGTGGAGATATCAACAAAAATTTTAATTTCAGAAAAGCAACATTAGCTACCTCCGCCCAAACGAATTATTTCAATACATCTGATATTGGGGAAGTTATTGTTAAAAAGTTGTGAATGAATCGCCCGTACCAACTAGCCATACCCAGCAGTCAACGAACAGCTTTGGCACAGTCTGGAACAGGATAATTCAACACAGCTGATACTTTATCCGTATCCGTTCTCAAACCCTCCTGCGAAATTATATAGCCAGGATATTTCATGTGTTTTTGGAACAATTTGGATTCCTCCAAATTAATAGTTAACCCTGGTAGATTCAATTGATCGGCCACCACATTTAAAAGGCTTATAAATGTTCCTGATAGGTTTCGGTAGATATTATAATATCGCCCTAGTGAACGATAACTTGAGGTTCGAGGTCGACCTTAAGTACTTGATCATTCAGACAAGCTTGAGTTTGAGGAGCGTTATGCAATGAAAAGGGCAAATCAGTGAACTGGAAATGCCCACGGGAGGAGAAAATGCCGTTTTCTCTTTGGAAGATTCATCCAGAGGCACCTGCTCCAAATCGTCTGAGAAATCCACACTAGACAAAAAGTTGGTACTTTTAAAACGGTCTAAAATACGGGCAATATGTGGAAGAGTTGTTTAACTTCCGAGAATCTAAACTAAACAAAGGTGGATCTTCCCATTTGGTTTTGAAACACATACCAAGGATTGCTCCAAGGACTATTAGATCTTTCGAACACATCAAGATTTATCATACGATCGAGTTCAAGATCTACCTTCTCCTGGATGTAGGGGGACATAGGATAATTCCTCTGTTTTATCGGTCTAGCATCTGCAGTATCAATAAAGTGAGAAAGAACTTTTTTTATACCTAATTTGTCAGTTTGTCACTATCACTCTATCAGATAATTGAAATTTAGATAAAATAAATTTAAACTCAACAATTTTTTGAAGAAATTCTTATCCAACACCTAAAAAGTGATATTTCCGACTACCGGTTTTATGTTAAACAACCTCCAAAAATCCATACCGAAAATCAAAATGATTGTAATGGTTGGCACTATTAACGTAGGAAAATGATTTATTGTTATACATAATTGGAACATTTACGTATCCTTTTATTTAAAGCTGTATTCTATCAGCCGTTGAAATAACAGACTTTATGGGATATACGGAAAAATTTAAGGATTTAATTAATTTTCCAGAATCTACACCAAAAATAGTACAAGATGAGCCGGAATCTAGAAGACCTTCAACTTCAATATCCAGAATTTTTATTAGAATAGTTGGCCTTCCGCCAGAAGAATAATTAACAATAGAACCTAAGACATTTAGAAGTAAAAATAATTTGGAGTATCAGATAATTTTGATTTAGGAGTTTTCGGTTTTGTGAAGTTAGTAAAACTCACATTACTAACTTCCACTGTTGGTTTTCCGTACCCGATGGTGAACATTTCGGACGTATCCGAGTGATAAAACCTGACATTCCACAGTTGAAACAAACTAACTTAGTTTTTTCCTTAACACAATTATGAAATGTATGACCTCCTTCCAGACAATTCCAACACCTAATACGAGTTTGAAAAGAAGGATTGACTGGAGCTACTTGATCCTCGGGATATGAAATCTCCTTCGACTCTTTCTCGATTAATTCTTTCACAAAAGCATCTACTCGAGGAGGACGACTGTTCTAAAACCGCGCAATTAGCAGCTGACCGTCTATTCAAATTACACCGTAAGTCTTCTATTCTCCTACAATATAAGGAAAGTTGCTCAATACAAGTGACTCCTGCAATTGGAAGTTTGTCTAAATAGAAGGGCTGTAAATTTCAAATTTTCGCTGGTAATTGTTTTTTTTCTGGAATAGGTTCTATCAAACTTTGATAATAAAGTTTTATTTGAGCCAAATATATATTGAAACTCTCATCCCTACCTTGCATTCTTTGATCAATCTCTCGTGATAACCAGTAATCATGACCTGAAAGTAAGAATTTTTTTTCAGTGCACGAACTAGCTGGTTCCACGTATTGAACTTGGTTTTAAATGCTCGAAACAAAGTTTCCGCAGGACCATCAGAGAAATAATACGCGGCAAGGAATAACTCTCTCTCCGAAACTTCTTCGTTGCGGCCTGCATTTCAATCTGTTGCAGGAAATCATTTAGAGTTAATCCTTTCGAATTACCTGAAAACACCACTTTCCATTTATAAACGGCACAAATACGTCTAATAAATCTTGCGCGCTCGGCGCGTGGTGTATCAGTTGATCTACCTGTAGGTGGATCAGCCAAAGATTCCCGAAAATTCGTTTCGTACTCTAGATCAGAATCTAATTCAGAAAATATATTTTTACCCATTGTCAGAGATTTAATATTTGAACTAAAATAACGTTAATATGATCTTTCCATGGAGAATGTATTGGAAGGATGTTATTAAGTCTCTCCAAATGAAATTGAAGATGAATGAATTTGGTATTAATGCGCTTACCCTGTTTGTTCCGTTCCGCTATCGGCAAAGAACTTAAAAGTTTGTACTTCTTTCTCATTCAGAGTATTCTTTATCAATCGGATCGCTCACTATTCTTGGAGGACTCGAAATTTCCCTTAGCTTCATCACGTAACCGATGTCTCGGCGAACATTGATTATCTACTGATGAAGATTTATCAATCATATCTCGTATCCTTAGTTCATACGAAAGCTCGCCGTCACTCAAATAAGCTGCATTCATTGTTATAAACGTAAATACGGAAGGAAAAAATAACAAAATATATTAATCAATTTTTATTAGCTGAATATTTAGGATATATGGTAATTTCGTGGGATTCTGGTACTCAGCAATAAATACTATTTGCTGCATCATGGTGTAATCAGGGAAATCTAGTTGTGCATTTTATTTGGGCGATCAGCCCAAACCGCTAGCAATAGGAACAGTGCTTCTGTCAATTTAGTGTAAAAATATTACTCAGGTTCAGAAGACGCCAAATCGTTTCGACGGCAAATATTGAAATAACCTTTAGGAGTATTTTATATGGGTCCGCATGAGCTGCAGGATCCGTTTTTAGCAATACAATACAGAATACATACAGAATACTACGAGGCGGCAGAGATGTTGCAACACAACTTCTTCGTTGATGACCTTATATCGGAAACTATGAGCAGAGAAAGATTTAATTTGCAAAAACGGTCATCCTAGAGTGAAGAGCAAATGCTTAGTAATCAGCTATTGGCTTGAAAATGCTCTAGAGTATCAGGATGAATATTTGGCTGTACACCGAGTAGAAGTTGAGTTACATTGATTGGCTGCACAATAGTATCTGCTAAAACAAATGTGTGGTACCAATTAAAACAATCACGATTTCATGTTTGGGACTCTGAGTGCTGCAGCATTACTAGAAAATTAATTACAACTGTATTAGAGACATGAACTTACAAACGGTGTGTCGTTTATATTGCAGCTCGCTAACCGCAATAAACGGACCTTGTATTATCAAACGCCATTCCCGACAAACAATTTGAATTTTTGATATTGAAAAATAACTCATGAAAGTCTGATGGGCCGATCTGGTATTTGTTAGACTTTCTTTTCCTCAAGTACTAAAAAACAAAGTTTTGGAACTCCTTGGGCGATCCTCAATGTCTGAATGAAAATCGTAAGTAAACTTTCCCGACTAAAATCCGTCGTTTTGTATCGGTTCATATGGCGAATGGCATACCGGTCGGTATCATTGGTGTTCGCGGTAATAAAATATGTTCTCTTTTGAATTTGCATTCAATATTGTTGCTTCGATAAATTTATTCATTAATTTTTTGACTGCTAGCCTTGTGCCGTAGCATAGTCGTGGCGGATCGATATTTTGAAGCATATTGATGGGTGCACCAATTTTCAATATCAATTCGTGTGGTGGCAATCCTGGTAAATCAAGTGAATTCAAGAATTCCACCGGATAATGACGGCTTCGCCTTGATTCATGACGCGCAATCAACTGACTTATACATTGTAGAATTGTCAGATATTTGATTTTAAATGACTGTGTTAATAGCATTAACATCATGGTTTTTGGCCGCCAATAATGCACGTTCGCTTAGCCATTGGTAATTTTTGTAATTTGGAAATGTTTGGAAATACGCTGTTGATCAATTTGTCAACTGTCAAAGTTATACAAAATCTGGTGAAATGGTAATGCTATTTGTGGCGTTAACGATTGACATTTTTCCATTTCCAAGATCTAAAAGTTGCTTGGTGAATCGAGCAGCGGACTCGTCTTGTTGCATTTGGACACGCATATTGGTGGTCAATATAATTTTCTGAACATAATGCCAAAGAACAGATGATTTGAGACATGCATTTAGTTCATTTACCTCCATCCAAAACGAAATGTTTTCCCTGTTCCACCGGGTGCATCGAGTAAAAACAAACCGCCGATTTGTTGTGAAATTGCATTCATAATGCGGTTAAATGTGTTGTGTTGTTGTATCATCAGTGTTGGTAGATTTGTTTGAATTAATGTCTGCAGCTCATTGACATTGAATTGTTGCTCTCTGTGCAAATTTCGATCGTATACATCGTCTGCTAATCGATTCGATACAACCATTTCTAATTGAATGAGCGTTTTGTTGACGATTGCTAAACATGTGTCCTCAATCATGATTAGCGCTTCATTATAAATTTCCGGTGAGAATTGTATGCTTGCGTTGTTGCTGGCTCTGTGCCCCGATGTAAAATATCTTCACTCATTTGATCTTTGTATTTTTCGCACAAATCTTTCGGATTAGACGGGAAGCAAGCTGTCAAAATGATGTGAGAATAAAGTGAGAATCTGGTGCAGTTGGTAAGTGAATGATGCGCCCGCTAGTGATGTATTCCAATGTGTATCATTTTCCAGTATAATTTTACTTTCTGGCATGCTTCATGGTAAGTTTGGCATAATTGGGCATCAAATGTTCTCAATTATTGAAACGATTAAAGTCCGCATACATTAACTAACAATAATTACAAGTAAAAGCATTCTGCATTGTTGGGATGAACGGTATACAATCTACTCAATACATCGGTTGAATATAAATTGTTGTTTCATTCTCCAGCTCTTCCTTGTTTGCGTCTTTGAATTTTTTTTGATGTTGCATTCCATGTGAAGTATGTTGTCCATGTGAAATAAATTGGTGAAATTCACGCGCCCATTTTCTAGATAAACAGCCAAATGAACGACTGTTGAATGGAGTTCATGTATGGGAAGGCCAAAATTTGCCAAATTGCCTCATTACTATGATACTTATAAACGATATCAATCGTTTCTGTTGGTCACTGCAAAGACAGCCATGTCCGATCCTTTGTGACATATTTGCAGATATATTTAATCGAGTTTACCGAATTGCAATATTCCACATTAATATGCGCTTTGTATGTTTTTGAGAGTAGTGGCAAATACGGTACCACCCAGCGATTATCGATGTCGAATGTACGCCATATTCAATCGAGCGACGTCGATAGAGTGGATAACCATCGTTGCCAGTGATTGTTTCTTTAAATAATTCCTTTGGGTATTTTTTGTACATTTTCCATCTGCCATGCATTTAGACGTTGGATTGATGATTTCGCATGGTTCATGGATTTATTTTTGGTGACTACTTCAATTAAATCTGATCGAGTTGTTGATCGGGTATTTCACCTACAATCACTTCATCTATTTGATTTGGTGTTACTTTGTGCATTAACCAAATCAATGCACCGTGTCTAACCAAATACGCGATATTTTACTATGAATTCCATCAGTGAACTTTTAACTTTGGGGCGACCATATGTACGTAGATGACCATTGTTCCCAATCACTGACATTGCCGTCATTCTGTGTGGCAACACGAATAGGAATATAGTCTCATCTGAAAAATGGAAACAATATTCTCGATTATTATTTTATTGTGATTGTTATTTGTGGTTGTCTAAATACCTGTTGTTTGATTTCTTTGTTTAATATAATGTGATATTGCGTCATGTCCATCCCAGTAGATAATTGGGTATTGTAATGCATCATAGAAGGGATGCATTTCTGAAATTTGTTGAAGTTGATCGTTGCGGCGATGGAGGATGATGTCACGTGGGTTAAATTCCTCACAAACAATCACAATCGCACCTTGTTGCATTTGGTTGCACCAGTGGTTTCACGAAGACTTAATTTTCCATCAAAAACAATTATCTCAAAATATTTCAAAAAACTATATACCAACCGAAGTTTATTTTGCAATCCTTCTTTATCAGACAAACCTTTAAATACAGGTAAAAATATTATTAAAATATTATAAACAATCCTTTCATCAGGTCCATGTAACACGTTAACAAAATACCTTTATTAAAATGGATCAACTGGCAAAAAAATCCATATCCTTAAAATCAAAATAAATTTCCAGCAACGCGAATGATTCATAAATTATGTGTTTATAGAAACGAGATAAACTCATTAGTGTTTTGAAAAAATGAACAACAATAATAAACCTGAAAACTATAAACTCAAATTAATTTTTCATCACGAAGACATCATGAAAACTTTGTACAGGTGTACCTCGTATGTGTGTGACTATTTGGTTGAATTGATTTTTGGTTACAAAAAAACAGAAAGTATATTTGGCTCTGACCTCTTTTGGTTTAACAAAAACCGGTGAAAATATTCTCTACATTGATAAGTCGAGCCACATTTTTTTCTTGTTTCTTTCTATGCCCCAGTTCTTCAGAAGCAGGGTGGTTAATCGTTTTCTGTTTTTTTTATTTTTCTTTAAACTTTGAGAGTGCACTTATTGTCAAAACTACTGAACCGCTTAAATCATTGTAGCTCAAATGAAGCA